>WNWK01008342.1:2500-85473 GCA_009830355.1 Cherax destructor | reverse complement strand
TCAACCTGGTGAAGTATCTTCCGTCACTCAGGTAACAGTCAACCTGGTGAAGTATCTTCCGTCACTCATGTAACAGTCAACCTGGTGAAGTATCTTCCGTCACTCAGGTAACAGTCAACCTGGTGAAATATCTCCCGTCACTCAGGTAACAGTTAACCTGGTGAAGTATCTTCCGTCACTCAGGTAACAGTCAACCTGGTGAAGTATCTTCCGTCACTCAGGTAACAGTCAACCTTGTGAAGTATCTTCCGTCACTCAGGTAACAGTCAACCTGGTGAAGTATCTTCCGTCACTCAGGTAACAGTCAACCTGGTGAAGTATCTTCCGTCACTCAGGTAACAGTCAACCTGGTGAAGTATCTTCTCACTCAGGTAACAGTCAACCTGGTGAAATATCTTTCGTCACTCAGGTAACAGTTAACCTGGTGAAGTATCTTCCGTCACTCAGGTAACAGTCAACCTGGTGAAGTATCTTCCGTCACTCAGGTAACAGTCAACCTGGTGAAGTATCTTCCGTCACTCAGGTAACAGTCAACCTGGTGAAGTATCTTCCGTCACTCAGGTAACAGTCAACCTGGTGAAGTATCTTCCGTCACTCAGGTAACAGTCAACCTGGTGAAGTATCTTCCGTCACTCAGGTAACAGTCAACCTGGTGAAGTATCTTCCGTCACTCAGGTAACAGTCAACCTGGTGAAGTATCTTCCGTCACTCAGGTAACAGTCAACCTGGTGAAATATCTTCCGTCACTCAGGTAACAGTCAACCTGGTGAAGTATTTTCCGTCACTCAGGTAACAGTCAACCTGGTGAATATCTTCCGTCACTCAGGTAACAGTTAACCTGGTGAAGTATGTTCCGTCACTCAGGTAACAGTCAACCTGGTGAAGTATCTTCCGTCACTCAGGTAACAGTCAACCTGGTGAAGTTTCTTCCGTCACTCAGGTAACAGTCAACCTGGTGAAGTATCTTCCGTCACTCAGGTAACAGTTAACCTGGTGAAGTATCTTCCGTCACTCAGGTAACAGTCAACCTGGTGAAGTATCTTCCGTCACTCAGGTAACAGTCAACCTGGTGAAGTATCTTCCGTCACTCAGGTAACAGTCAACCTGGTGAAGTATCTTCCGTCACTCAGGTAACAGTCAACCTGGTGAAGTATCTTCCGTCACTCAGGTAACAGTCAACCTGGTGAAGTATCTTCCGTCACTCAGGTAACAGTCAACCTGGTGAAGTATCTTCCGTCACTCAGGTAACAGTCAACCTGGTGAAGTATCTTCCGTCACTCAGGTAACAGTCAACCTGGTGAAATATCTTCCGTCACTCAGGTAACAGTCAACCTGGTGAAGTATTTTCCGTCACTCAGGTAACAGTCAACCTGGTGAAATATCTTCCGTCACTCAGGTAACAGTTAACCTGGTGAAGTATGTTCCGTCACTCAGGTAACAGTCAACCTGGTGAAGTATCTTCCGTCACTCAGGTAACAGTCAACCTGGTGAAGTTTCTTCCGTCACTCAGGTAACAGTCAACCTGGTGAAGTATCTTCCGTCACTCAGGTAACAGTCAACCTGGTGAAGTATCTTCCGTCACTCAGGTAACAGTCAACCTGGTGAAGTATCTTCCGTCACTCAGGTAACAGTCAACCTGGTGAAGTATCTTCCGTCACTCAGGTAACAGTTAACAGATTCAATATATTTCGTTACTCTGACATCTGGTAAAACGTTGTAATATTTTTCATCACTCAAGTACCATGAAACACACAATATTCTTTTTCTACTCGAGTGTCAGGTAACAATGAATATATGTGTGTTAGTTAGTTAGTTAGTTACCATTTTGTCCTAGGCACATGTCGATTAGACACTAGGCCTGTTGTGTGTGTGTGTGTGTGTGTGTGTGTGTGTGTGTGTGTGTGTGTGTGTGTGTGTGTGTGTGTGTGTGTGTGTGTGTGTGTGTGTGTGTGTTAGTTACCATTTTGTCCTAGGCACATGTCGATTAGACACTAGGCCTGTTGTATGTATGTATGTGTGTGTGTGTGTGTGTAAGGAAACACTTCGAAATGTTTCTGCCCCACCGGGAATTGAACCCGGCCCCTCCGGCGCCCTCCGGGCGTGTGTGTGTGTGTGTGTGTGTGTGTGTGTGTGTGTGTGAGCGCGCACGTGCGAAGCTCTAAACTCCTGTAGGTCGCACAGTACAAAATATATCTTCCCGTATCCAATCCCAGAAATGTCACAGGGACGGACCCACCTTGAGACGGATGGCATCAATCTCCTCTGGCTCGCTGGCACCCTTAGCGTTGACCGCGGTGATGGTGATAAGATAGTCCTGGCCGGGTGTGAGACCCTCCACATGAAACCTGGGCTCCTGTTCCTCTATGGTGGCTAACAGGGTGTGGCTTGGCGAGGTGTACACTCGCGCTACGAAGCGCTGGGGAAGTCCGCCATCGTTACCAGGAGTGCACCCCACCTCCAGGGTGCCCACCGTCAGGTTCACCAGCACGCAGCTCCCTACACGCTCAGGTGGGCCTGGGGGTGGGGTCAAAGAAAGAGGCACAGTGTGAGATAATGTGAGAGATAGGGACGGTAATGAAAACGTTAATGGTATTAGTGTATATAGTGTACATATGAGAGATAATGTGAGAGATAGGGACGGTAATGAAAACGTTAATGGTATTTATTCTTAAATATCGGAGAACACACTGGCAATCTCCCATCGAGGCAGAGTGACCTAACAGTTAGGAAACCACTTTCACAGTCATTCACTCAGCAACTGTCTTGCACTATCATCACGGTTCATGTAAACCTCTAAACCGCATCATATCCCCCCGTTCTTCAGAATGCAGGCACTGGACTCACCACCTCCAGGACTGAAGTCCGGTTGACCGGTTTCCCATAATCTCTTAATAAATGTTACCCTGCTCAGACTCGAACAGCATGCTAAATCATAAAAATTGCTTGCCTTCACTCATTCCTGTCTAACATGTTGACAAAAGTCTGTTGGATGTCTGAGCCCCTTTCGTATGAAATCTTTGCCACTCCTCAACCCTTCCCAGGACGATTCCAACCCTTTGTTCCCTATACCCCAGATTGTTTCCACCCTGTTTAAAACTTTAAACCTCTTCAGTATCTCCTCCTCAGTCCTCTGGATAATACTTTTTCTAACTCCGCACTTTCTCTGAGTCTCCTTACTCCAAAATCTATTCTTAATATTCACACCCCTCACTGAATACATTTCAACTGCCTCCAGCTTCCTACTCACCATACTCTGGTATGTTACCCTTTTGCCTCCATTGATAAAGTTCTTTGTCTCAATAGATATCTAAATACACAACCAACTTTTTCCTTCATCAGTGTTCTATGGTTCACCTCATCTTTCATACAACCATCTATCGACAAGTCCACTCCCAAATATCTGAACATATTTACCTCCATATTTTATCTCGAATATGATATCACTCTTCCATTCACTCTTAAATCTTATATTTTCTTTTTAATTTTCTTCTTTACATACCATCCCAAATTAGTCCACCAACCTTAACAATTTCTCATCAGAATCGGCAAAAAGCCACTGTGACAAAACGCACCTTCTCTCAGATTCAGTATCTTTTAATCACACACCACTTTTCAATACCATAGTTTTCACCTATTTTACCTACACACACACACACACACACACACACACACTATATTAAAAATATATATATATATATATATATATATATATATATATATATATATATATATATATATATATATATATATATATATATATTATATTATGCAATTAGATCACAGTAAACAGGTGATATCACAATATGCAGAACAACCACTGTGAAAAAACTAGCGAAATTCCAATCGCTTTCGTGACTTCTCACATTATCAAGGAACTATATGGTTCCTTGATAGTGTGAGAAGTCGCGAAAGTGCTTGAAAATTTTAAAGTTAAGTCCTTTCTAAAATTTTATCTTATACGTTTCAAGAAATATATTTTTTAATTTATGTTAATGTAAAAATTAATAATTTTGTAACAAAAGAACCTTAAAAAACTTACCTAACCTTATCATAACAAGCGCAATTTAATTTAGCCTAATCCAACTAAATCTATTTTACATAAGTTTACAATAATTTAATAATAAACAAAGACAATGGAATATATTTCTTCGTTAGGTTCAGAATGATTTTTTGCGAAATTGCAGCATACACAAATTTTTGCTTGCCTTATTCAGCAAGAAGAGCGTTTTACCTATTCGCAAATTTTTGCAAGTTTTACCTATTCGGCATGATATATATATATATATATATATATATATATATATATATATATATATGATATATATATATATATATATATATGCTTTCGTGACTACTCACATTGATAATGTGAGTAGTCACGAAAGCCTTGGAATTCTTCTATTTTTCATAGTGGTTGTTTTGCATATTTTGATATCACCTGTTTACTGTGATCTTATTGCATATATATATATATATATATACATATATATATATATATATATATATATATATATATATATATATATATATATATATATATATATATATATATATATATATAAAAAACAGGCGACCTTAACAATGCAAGGCAACCATAGAGGATGGAAATCTTCAGCTCAAGTACTTTCACACGTCTCCATGCGTCATCAGAGCTATGCATTGTTGCAGAAGAATTGAGGGCAAGTTTTCTCAGAAAAAAATGCGTGTCGACACCAGGCAGCTTCTCTCACGAAATGAGCCGCACTGGTCAGTTCAACACCCACTCACCCTCCCTATATGGGTTAGGTAGCAAAGGGACTCCCAATTTACAGAAAGCAGTAAACATAATAATGGGAGATGTAATAGGCAGCCTTAACTTTCATCTAATCGCCGTCAACAAGTCATGTGACAAGTCAGTGATATTATGTGTAAACCTTTTAATTAAATGAGTCGAATGCGTTCATTTGTCAGCTTAAAATACCGTGTGTCCCGGAAGGATTCTAGAATGTTAGAAAGAAAGAATCTATTCAGTTTTTTTTATTATTTCATTAACACATAAGCTGTCTCCCACAATTGCAGGGTGACCTGAAAAAAAAATCATAATTCACTCCATCACTGACTTGCCAGAGGCATGCTTACACTACAGTTATAAAACAGCAACATTAACACCCCTTCTTCAGAGTGTAAACACTGTACTTCCCATCTCCAGGACTCAAGGCCGGACATCCAGTTTCCTTATCTAACACACCCACGCATGCTTGCTGGACGTCCAAGCCCCTCGCACACAAAACCTCTATTACCCCCTTCCACCAACCATTCCTAGGCCGACCAATACCACGCCTTCCCTCTACTACAGATTTATATACTCTCGAAGTCATTCTGTTTCCTTCCATCCGCTGTACATGTCCGAACCACCTCAACAACCCTCCAGCTCTCTGGATAATAGTTTTAGTAATCCCGCACCTCCTCCTAATTTCCAAACTACGAATTCTCTGCATTATATTCACACCACACATTTCCCTCAGACATGACATCTCCACTGCCTCCAGCCTTCTCCTTGTTGCAACATTCACCCCCAATGTTTCACACCCATATAAAAGCGTTGGTATAACTATACTCTCATGCATTCCAATTTTTGCTTCCATGGACAAAGATCTTTGTCTCCACAGACTCCTAAGTGCACCACTCACCTTTTTCCCCTCATCAATTCTATGATTAACTTCTTCTTTCACAGACCAATCTGATGACATGTCCACTCCTAAATATCTGAATGCATTCACCTCCTCCATACTCTCTTCCTCCAATCTGATATCCAATCTTTCGTCACCTAATTTTTTTATCCTCATCACCTTACTCTATCTTATATTCACTTTTAATTTCCGTCTTTTACACACCCTACCAAACTCATCCACCAACCTCTGCAACTTCTCTTCAGGATCTCTCAAAAGCACAGTGTCATCAACAAAGAGCAACTGTGACAACTCCCACTTTGATTCTTTATCTATTAACCAAACCCCTCTTGCCAACACCTTAGCATTCACTTCACTTACAACTCCATCTATAAATATATTGAACAACCATGGTGACATCCCACATCCTTGTCTAAAGCTTACTTTTACTGGGAAATAATCTCCCTCTCGCCTACATACTCTAACCTGAGCCTCACTATCCTCGTAAAAACTCTTCACTGCTTTCAGTAACCTACCTCGGATTCCATACATTTGCAACATCTGCCACAATGCTCCCCTATCCACCCTATCACACGCCTTTTCCAAATCCATAAATACCACAAAAACCTCTTTACCCTTATCTAAATACTGTTCACCTATATGTTTCAATGTAAACACTTGGTCTACACACCCTCTACTTTTCCTAAAGCCACAATGTTCATCTGCTATCCTGCTCTCTATCTTACTCTTAATTTTTTTCAATAATAACTCTACCACACACTTTACCAAGTATACTCAACAGACTTATTCCCCTATAATTTTTGCACTCTCTTTTGTCCCCTTTGCCTTTATACAAAGAACTATGCATGCTCCCTGCCAATCCCTAGGTACCTTTCCCTCTTCCATATATTTATTAAATAAAAGCGCCAACCACTCCAAAACTTCATCCCCACCTGCTTTTAAAATTTCTATCTTAATCCCATCAATCCCTGGTGCCTTACCGTCTTTCATTCTATCCACTGCCTCACGAACTTCCCCCACACTCATAACTGCCTCTTCCTAACTCGTACAAGATGTTATTCCTCCTTGTCCTATACACGAAATCACAGCTTCCCTATTTTCATCAACATTTAGCAATTCCTCAAAGTATTCCCTACATCTTCCCGATACCTCTAACTCTCCTTTTAATAACTATCCTCTCTTAATTTTAACTCTCAAATCCAATCGTTGCCTAGGCTTCCTCAATTTATTAATCTCACTCCAATTTTTTTTTTTATTTTCAACAAAATTTGTTGATAACATCTCACCCACTCTCTCATTTGCTCTCTTTTTACATTGCTTCACCACTCTCTTAACCTCTCTTTTTATCTCCATATACTCTTCCCTCCTTGCATCACTTCTACTTTGTAAAAACCTTTCATATGCTAACTTTTTCTCCCTTACTTCTCTCTTTACATCATCATTCCACCAATCGCTTTTCTTCCCTCCTGCACCCACTTTCCTATAACCACAAACCTCTGCTGAACACACTAACACTACATTCTTAAACGTACCCCATACATCTTCGACCCCATTGCCTATACTCTCACTAGTCCATCTATCTTCCAACAGTTGTTTATATCTATACCTTCACCTCTCTCTTGTATCCCATCTACCTTTTACTCTCACTGTAGCTACAACTAAAAGTGATCTGATATATCTGTGGCCCCTCTATAAACATGTGTATCCTGAAGTCTACTCAACAGTCTTTTATCTACCAATACGTAGTCCAACAAACTATTGTCATTACGGCCTACATCATATCTTGTATACTTTTTTATCTTTTTCTTTAAGTATATATTAACTGTAACCAAACCCCATTTTATGCAAAGTTCAATCAAAGGGCTCCCATTATCATTTACACCTGGCACCCCAAACTTACCTACCAGACCCCCTCTAAATGTTTCTCCTACTTTAGCATTTAGGTCCCCTACCACAATTACTCTTTCACTTGGTTCAAAAGTTCCTACACACTTGCTTGACATCTCCCAAAATCTATCTCTCACCTCTACACTCCTCTCTTCTCCAGGTGCTTACACACTTATTATGACCCACTTTTCGCATCCGACCCTTATTTTAATCCACATAATCCTTGAATTTATACATTTATATTCCCTCTTCTCGTTCCATAACTGATCCTTCAACATTATTGTTACCCCTTCCTTAGCTCTAACTTTCTCAGATACTTCTGACTTAATCCCATTTGTTTCTTCTCACTTAAACTCACCTCCTCCCTTCAGCTTTGTTTCGCTCAGAGCCAGGATATCCAACTTCTTTTCAGTCATAACATTAGCAATCATCTCTTTCTTATCATCCGCACTACATCCACGCACATTCAAGCATCCCAGTTTTATAAAGTTTTTCTTTTTCTCTATTCATATATTCATAAATACTGTACAAGAATGGTATACAATACCGACAATATGAAATAAAGACACATGTGCAACATCTGGGTATTTTTATTGTAGACGTTTCGCCATCCAGTGGTTTTATCAAACGTCTACAATAAAGATACCCAGATGTTGCACATGTGTCTTTATTTCATATTGTCGGTATTGTATACCATTCTTGTACAACTTGTCAGACACTGCAACATCATGGAATCTTGATTCTGAGGACCTGTACATAACCTTCTTCACGGCTACGACTACAACTATCCCATCTCTTTGGGTATGACCTACTTCCACTGGGGAATCCCGCCTACCAGTGACTATGCTCTCGTCTGCTACCCGTCCCTTTCAGCTGTCGCCTATTTAAGGTCAAGCTTCCTAACCTGATCTTCATAATCTCGAGACCTACGGTGCTGAATACACCAACTCCAAGGCCGAGGGACTGATTACCTCATCTTTTGTATATAGTTCTACTCTCTTCATATTATGTCCTAGAATTTTGTATTGATAAAGCCACTGGATGGCGAAACGTCTACAATAAAGATACCCAGATGTTGCACATGTGTCTTTATTTCATTCCTAAATACTGCCTACCGATACCCTCAGTATCATTATTCCTGTACCCTGGTTAATTATGAATCTTCCATAGTATTCCGATTTTTCTTTAACACTTTTGGGTAGTAATCCACTAAGCTAGTTGCAGTCATCATGTTGTAATCCAAGATTGATACATGGTGCAGTCCAAGCCTGCAACAGCTGTACCTAAATGGTTTTATTACTAAAGCTTGTATATTATACTTGATCTGAAGATAGTGCCGCTGATGCAGGTTTGTCACAGGAAGTCCAGTCTGAGAAACCTTCCTACTGAAAGCCTTATAGATCACGACCACGGTTTGAGTACCTGTTCATGTTTATTCAATAACAGTCGTTTATTACGACTTAAATATATATACTTATATATATACACACACGTATATACACGCAGTGGCCACTTTATTAGGTAAACCTGTACACCTGCTCGTTAATGCAAATATCTAATCAGCCAATCACCTGACAGCACCTCAAGCACATGGTCAAGAGGTTCATTTGTTGTTCATACCAAGCATCAGAAAGTGTGAGAAATGTGATTTTGACCGTGCAGGGGTCAGCCTGGGTGCCCACGGAGTCGTGACTCACCTGCCTCCACCACGGTGAACATGCAGGGGTCAGCCTGGGTGCCCACGGAGTTGTGACTCACCTGCCTCCACCACGGTGAACATGCAGGGGTCAGCCTGGGTGCCCACGGAGTTGTGACTCACCTGCCTCCACCACGGTGAACATGCAGGGGTCAGCCTGGGTGCCCACAGAGTTAGTCGCCCAGCACGAGAGAGTACCATAGTCCCGCGCTGACCTGTGCCATATACAACTCTTTTTAAACAAACCATACCACGGGTGGGGGTTCGAACCCGTGGTCAGAGAGTCTCAAAACTCTTTGTATAATCATATATCACCTATCTTCTACATACTCTGAGTCTCTAAGGTAAAATTATGAGTTGCAAAATATAATTATGTCACTAAATTAACATGATAAATCACAGTATTATTTGGAATAAATTGTGAGTCATTAAAATAACATAAATGAGTCACATTGTGAGTCACTGAAATAATAATCACTAATCAATAAAGTAATATTGTAAATCACAGTAAAATGCAAAAAGGTGATGTGGTTACGCATTTCTGGAAATAAGTATGTTCATGAAGTGCACAGGCGGAAGAACATGAACCAGGGTAGTAATACCATCACCTTTGTAAGGTTGTGACGCATGGGTTTTAAACACAGCAGCGAAGAGGAGGAGGCTGTAGGTAGTGGAAATATGTTTCAGATAAATTTTCATCAAATTTGGTTGAAAATAAGAAAAAGTTTGGGAGTGAGATTAATAAGTTGAGGAAGCCTAGGGAACAAATGGATTTGACAGTTAAAAATAGGAGAGGAGAGTTATTAAATGGAGAGTTAGAGGTATCGGGAAGATGGAGGGAATATTTTGAGGAGTTGTTAAATGTTGATGAAGACAGGGAAGCTGTGATTTCGTGTATAGGGCAAGGAGGAATAACATCTTGTAGGAGTGTGGAAGAACCAGTTGTGAGTGTGGGGGAAGTTCGTGAGGCAGTGAGTAGAATGAAAGGGGGTAAGGCAGCTGGGATTGATGAGATAAAGATAGAAATGTTAAAAGCAGGTTTGGATATAGTTTTGGAGTGGTTGGAGCTATTATTTAATAAATGTATTTAAGAGGGTAAGGTACCTAGGGATTGTCAGAGAGCGTGTATTGTTCCTTTGTATAACGGCAAAGGGGACAAAAGAGAGTGCAAAAATTATAGGGAAATAAGTCTGTTGAGTGTACCTGGTAAAGTGTATGGTAGAGTTATTATTGAAAGAATTAAGAGTAAGACAGAGAGCAGGATAGCAGATGAACAAGGGGGCTTTAGGAAAGGTAGGGGGTGTAAACCAGGTGTTTACAGTAAAACATATAGGTGAACAGTATTTGGATAAGGGTAAAAAGGTTTTTGTGGCATTTATGGATTTGGAAAAGGCGTATGATATGGTGGATAGGGAAGGGGGGCAATGTGGCAGATGTTGCAGGTGTATGGAATAGGAGGTAGGTTACTGAAAGCAGTGAAGAGTTTTTATGAGGATAGTGAGGCTCAGGTTAGTGTGTGTAGGAGGGAGGGGGACTATTTCCCAGTAAAAGTAGGCCTTAGACAAGGATGTGCAATGTCACCGTGGTTGTTCAATATATTTATAGATGGGGTTGTAAGAGAAGTGAATGCGAGGGTCTTGGCAAGACGTGTGGGGTTAAAAGATAAAGAATCAAATACAAAGTGGGAGTTGTCACAGTTGCTTTTTGCTGATGACACTGTGCTTTTGGGAGATTCTGAAGAGAAGTTGCAGAGGTTGGTGGATGAATTTGGTAGGGTGTGTAAAAGAAGAAAATTGAAAGTGAATATAGGAAAGAGTAGGGTGATGAGGATAATAAAAAGATTAGGTGACGAAAGATTGAATATCAGATTGGAGGGAGAAAGTATGGAGGAGGTGAATGTATTCAGATATTTGGGAGTGGACATGTCAGCAGATGGGTCTATGAAGGATGAGGTGAATCATAGAATTTATGAGGGGAAAAGGGTGAGTGGAGCACTTTGGAGTCTGTGGAGACAAAGAACACATTGTCCATGGAAGCAAAGAGGGGAATGTATGAGAGTATAGTTATACCAACACTCTTATATGGGTGTGAAGCATTGGTGATGAATGTTGCAACGAGGAGAAGGCTGGAGGCAGTGGAGATGTCATGTCTGAGGTCAATGTGTGGTGTGAATATAATGCAGAGAGAATTCGGAGTTTGAAAATTAGGAGGAGGTGCGAGATTAACAAAACTATTATCCAGTGAGCTGAGGAGGGGTTGTTGAGGTGGTTCGGACATGTAGAGAGAATGGAACGAGACAGAATGACTTCGAGAGTGTATAAATCTGTAGTGGAGGGAAGGCGGGGTAGGGGTCGGCCTAGGAAAGGTTGGAGGGAGGGGGTAAATGAGGTTTTGTGTGCAAGGGGCTTGGACTTCCCGCAAGCATGTGTGAGCGTTTTTGATAGGAGTGAATGGAGACAAATGGTTTTTAATTCTTGAAGTGCTGTTGGAGTGTGAGCAAAGTAACATTTATGAAGGGATTCAGGGAAACCTGTCTCGTTCATAAAGAATTCATTTTGATTGTCGACCATTAGCCTGGGTAACAGCTCGCTGAACACTGAGTCGTAATGGGACTTAATTATCTCACTCGTTTCTTTGTTGTCATCTGCGTATGTCCCATCTCGCCTAAGCCGGGGACCAATACTGGATATTGTTTAACCCTTAGGTTTGGCATAAGAGAAAAAGTATTTTTTTCTCAATTTCCTTTATAGCTTTCAGTTCTTCTTGAGATTCTTGTCTCCTGTAAGATTCCTTAAGCTAAAGTTCAATATTTGCTATTTCTCAGACCTATATTTCAGATACATTGGCCCCTCTCAGCAAGTCTCTGATTCTTCGCCTTCGTCTGTATAGGGAGCGTCTCTCTCTTTCTAGTTTACATCTTCTCTTTCTTTTTCTTAATGGAATGTGCTTTGAGCAGACCTCAACAGCCTCAGAGTTAATTTTTTCTAGGCAAAGGTTCGGATCTGTTGTTTAATATATCTTATCAGCGTGTTTCATTTAGGACATGGTTGACTTGTTCCCATTGTATGTTTTTGTTATTGAAGTTGAATTTTGTGAAGACACCCTCATGACTAATAACATTTTGCTGGTCAGGAGCCCTGTGCATACATGTCTGTACCTCTTATGTTGTGATCTTAGTGTATTGTTTTTGATACGGTTATATTACGTATCAGATCGTCGTTGCTAGCAAAGATGAGTTCCAGGGTATTTTTTAGTCTTTTATTCTCTAATATTTGCTGGCTTAAAGTGAATTTAGGGCAGAGATTTAATAGCTGTGTGTGAATTTTCATCTGAGCTGCCTCCTGGGGTGATCTCTGCTAAAATATTTTTTACTATACTACTCCATTTTAGGTATTTCAAGTTGAAATCTTCCAGTAACAATATGTTTGAGGCAGGAGTTGGGAGATTTTCCAGAGGTCAATTTTCAAAATCTGTTCCTGGAATTGCTGGGAAATTGTATCCGGAGGCTTGGATACAACCACAATGACATGGTTTTGGTTTAAATCTTTACTGCCAAAATTTCAATTACATCATTTGAGGTGTTTAGTATTATTATTATAATCAAATAAAACGCTGAACTGACAAGGGTCATGCAGCGTTGCGGGGCAGAAAATAGTGACAGGGCTATAAACAGATAGGTGGAGAGGGGATCAAAGGTGAGGGGAGAAAAAGGCTGGAATTGACGCTAAGGGCTATGTGTCAAAGTTCGTATAGTAAAGCAGTTGTTGGACAAAGTCATAAAGTGATCGTAAGTAAAAGACAGGACCGTCAGCAAGAAGGGAAGATAAGAGCGGTAGGACGGCGGCGTCGGTGGAGGTAAATCCTGCGAGCTCGCTGGTAAACCAGACAATCCACAGAAAGTGAAGAACCGAAATAGGGATCCGAAGTGTTTAGTAGTTCTGAGCAAATGAACAATTCTGTGACATATAAGCCAACCTCCCTCCTTTGCTGCCTGTTTAGTCTGTCGCATCTGAATAGGTTATAACCTGGGATCCACATTTCGTTGTCAAAATGATTCTTTATTATGGGTCTCTGTGAAAGCTGCAAACATTGCATTTGACTCCGTGAGCAGTATTTAATGCAAGGAATTTTGCTGTTTGTTGACGGCTTTAGACCCTGTATGTTTGCAAAGATAAATGTCGTTATATTGATGGATTTTTTTTTTTTTTTTTTTTTTGGGGGAGGGTTATTTGCTTGCTTCAATATCTGTTTTTCTGGAGTGGAGGCCAATGACTGTGCCTCTGCTCCAGACGTGTTTTTAGTTGGTGTAAGATTTCTGTCATTTCTTGCCAGTCTTCTTTCCTTCCTGGCACTAAAAAACCTCCTTCTCTGAAGAGGTTATGGTTCCCCAATTTTGCTTCCCGTGGTCCGGCTGGTCCGTCTTCTTGTCCCCTTTAGATGATGTGCCTGGCAGTATAAGTTGTAGCATTTTCTTTCATGAAGTGACGAGTGACAAATTTCGGGTGAAATAAGTCACAGGGAGTTGGACCCTCATGTTGTCATGTGGGTTCGGCATTTTTGGAGATGGTCAAATATGCATGTCCCACCTATTTTGCCAGATATACCGTGCCTGGAGATACCCAAGGCATAGAATTTGCATAGATTGGAAATTTGTTTTCTAGGATTTTTTGTGGTTGCATTCCCTCTGGTGCATTTGTTTTCTGTTTCCCCACTAGCTACCGCCCCTGTATGGACATCAGAGCTTCCATCAGTTTTTATTGGTAATGTGTCAATACTATTCCCTGAGGCATCATCCCCTTCTGTTTCATCACCAGCTGTATCACTACTTTGTACCTCTGTAAATTGAATAACGTTGTCTTTACTTGTTTCATCACCAGGTCCACTATCTCAATTTGGTGTGCTGTCCTCAAGGACAACACTAGCACCCTCTTGAGCACTGTCTTCCAAGACAGCTCCATCAAACCCACCCATTTTATTTTCCCAGCTGTCGTACCAGGCTGACATGTCTTTCAAAAAGGATATTTTATTGGTGTTCTGTCTTTTAATATAGATGTAATTTTCTCAAACAGGTGTATCTTGTTTGGGAAGACCCAACACTTTACCTTATTTTATATCAAAAGTGGTCACTGGTTAAAGTTCCTGCATGACCCATGGGATTATTTACCACAGAGATTGCTTGCAATCCCAGCATGACTTCGTATGTTACCCTTTCTGCAGTCTACACAGATTTTCATGGTGGTGGTCATTTACAACACTTTACAACTCCCCTATATATATATATATATATATATATATATATTTTTTTTTTTTTATTAACACATCGGCCGATTCCCACCAAGGCAGGGTGGCCCGAAAAAGAAAAACTTTCATCATCATTCACTCCATCACTGTCTTGCCAGAAGGGTGCTTTACACTACAGTTATAAAACTGCAACATTAACACCCCTCCTTCAGAGTGCCGGCACTGTACTTCCCATCTCCAGAACTCAAGTCTGGCCTGCCGGTTTCCCTGAATCCCTTCATAAATGTTACTTTGCTCACACTCCAACAGCACGTCAAGTATTAAAAACCATATGCCTCCATTCACTCCTATCAAATACGCTCACACATGCTTGCTGGAAGTCCAAGCCCCTCGCACACAAAACTTCCTTTACCCCCTCCCTCCAACCTTTCCTAGGCCGACCCCTACCCCGCCTTCCCTCCACTACAGATTTATACACTCGAAGTCACTCTGTCTCGTTCCATTCTCTCTACATGTCCAAACCACCTCAACAACCCCTCCTCAGCTCTCTGGACAATCGTTTTGGTAATCCGCACCTCCTCCTAATTTCCAAACTCCTAATTCTCTGCATTATATTCACACCACACATTGACCTCAGACATGACATCTCCACTGCCTCCAGCCTTCTCCTCGTTGCAACATTCATCACCCATGCTTCACACCCATATAAGAGCGTTGGTATAACTATACTCTCATACATTCCCTCTTTAATTCCATGGACAAGGTTCTTTGTCTCCACAGACTCCGAAGTGCTCCACTCACCCTTTTTTCCTCATCAATTCTATGATTCACCTCATCCTTCATAGATCCATCCGCCGACATGTCCACTCCCAAATATCTGAATACATTCACCTCCTCCATACTCTCTCCCTCCAATCTGATATCCAATCTTTCGTCACCTATTCTTTTTGTTATCCTCATCACCTTACTCTTTCCTATATTCACTTTCAATTTTCTTCTTTTACACACCCTACCAAATTATCATATATATATATATATATATATATATATATATATATATATATATATATATATATATATATATATATATATATATATATATATATAGACAAAATACAATGGGGAGTAAAACAACATAGATAACTCAGAGCTACATGTCAAATACTTCGTCCAACTCCCGGCAGTGGGCCGCGTGCCCAGAATACTGCAGGCATTTTCCCTCTGGATCGCAACACTGAGTCTCTGAAAGAGGAAACTGGTCGCCCTGTGGTCCTTGGTTTCTATGATGAGTTTTCCACCCAGCTCCTTGAGAAACTTTAGAGCACACTTGCCCCATGCTCCATGGGTCTCCGACCCTATTGGGATGAAGTTATAGCAAGAGGGAAGGTCTTCATATTTGCGGGTCTTCTGGGTCTCCCTGTGGCTGGCAGCTTCACCCCTTCGGCTAAGGAGTGTGGCAGGTAGGTGTCTGCCAATGTGGCAGCACAGGTGTAGTCCCAAGCAATCTGCTTACCATCCTTCCAGGGTAGCATGGTGGCTCCATCAGGACGCTTTTGACTTCCATCAGACCTCTGCACTTGGGGTTCCCGTTGAGCTGGGCAACGGGCTGTGGCGAGGCTTCTCTTTATGATGTCATTGACCTCCTCATGTCTAGCATACTTCCCTTCTGATGTGTGACACACTAGACCATGAAGTCCGAATTGGTCAACCGTCGCCCTGCCGCAAATACACCTATGTTCGGTGAGTATATATATATATATATATATATATATATATATATATATATATATATATATATATATATATATATATATATATATATATATATATATGTATGTATGTATGTATAAGAATTCCCTCCTGATACACTTGAACAATTCTTCAAAGTAAGCTGGCCAGATAAGCCTACTATAAAAGTAATTTGCATTATATGTTGGTATATATACTGTAGCTTGATATATATGGTATATATACTGGCTAGGGGAGTTTCCACGGAGAGAAATAAATGTGATTAAGTCAGGAGTGTCTGAGAGAGAGCTGAGGAAGGGGTAGCAATAATGTTGAAGGACCAGTTATGGAAGGAGAAGAGGAAATACGAATGTATAAATTAAAGAATTATGTGGATTAAAATAAGGGTGGGATGCAAAAGATATTTAGGGAGATGTTAAGAGAGTGTATTGGAACTTTTGAACCAAGTGAGAGAGTAATTGTGGTAAGGGACCTAAATGCTAAAGTAGGAGAAAAGTTTAGAGGCTGTGTGGTAGGTAAGTTTGGGGTTCCAAGTATAAATGATAATGGGGAGCCTTTGATTGAACTTTGTGCAGAAAGGGGTTTGGATATAGGTAAAACATATTTTAAGAAAAAAAAGGATAAGTATACAAGATATCATATTGGGCGAAATGACAGTAGTTTGTTGGACTATGAATTGGTAGATAAAACGCAGTTGGGTAGACTTCAGGATGTGCATATATCAGATCACCATTTAGTTGTAGCTACAAATGAGAGTAAAAGGTAAATGAGATATAAAGAGAATGGAAGCAGCAAGTAAGAGAGAGGTGAAGGTTTATAAACTAAAGAAGGATAAGATAAGATTTCTTCGGATTTTTAACGCCGGAAGGATAGCCACCCAGGATAACCCAAGAAAGTCAGTGCGTCATCGAGGACTGTGTCTTATTTCCATTGGGGTCCTTAATCTTGTCTCCCAGGATGCGACCCACACCAGTCGACTAACAACCCAGGTACCTATTTGCTGCTAGGTGAACATGACAACAGGTGTAAGGAAACACGTCGAAATGTTTCCACCCGCCGGCAATCGAACCCGGGCCCTCCGTGTGTGAAGCGAGAGCTCTAGCCACCAGTCCACCGGGCCACCCAAGGAGGAAGTTAGAGTAAGATATAAACAACTACTGGAGGACAGATGGGCTAGTGAGAGTATAGGCAATGAGGTTTAAGATGTATGGGGTAGGTTTATGAATGTAGTGTTAGAGTGTTCAGCATAAGTTTTTGGTTACAGGAAATTGGGTGCGGGAGGGAAGAAGAGCGATTGGTGGAAAGATGAGGTAAAGTGAGTAGTATATTTGGAGTAAAAGAGAGAAAACGTTAGCATATGTGGCTTTTACAAAATAGAAGTGATACAAGGAGGGCGGATTATATGGAAAGAAAGAGAGAGGTTAAGAGAGTGGTGAAAAATAGAGCTAATGAGAGAGTGGGTGAGATTTTATCAACAAATTTTGTTGAAAATAAGGAAACGTTTTGGAGTGAGATTTATAAGTTTAGAAAACCTAGGGAACACATGGATTTGACAGTTAAAAATAGATTAATAGAGTTATTACATGGGGATATAGAGTTATCTGGAAGGTGGAGGGAATATTTTGAGGAATTGTTAAATATTGATGAAGATAGGGAAGCTGTGACTTCGTGTATTGGGCAGGGAGGTATAACATCTTATATCAGTGAGGAAGAACCAGCTGTGGGTGTGGGGAAAGTGCGTGAGGCAGAGGGTAGTATGAATGGGGTTAAAGCAGCTGGGGCTGATGGGATAAAGACAGGCATGTTAAAAGCAGGGGGGATATAGTTTTGGAATGGTTAGTTCTTTTATTTAATAAATGTATGGAAGAGGGTAAGGTTCTTAGGGATTGGTAAAGAGCATGCATAGTTACTTTGTATAAAGGCAAAGGGGACAAAAGAGAGTGTAAAATTATAGGGGAATAAGCCTGCTGTGTATAACTGGTAAAGTGTATGGTAAAGTTATTATTGAAAGAACTAAGAGTATGACGGAGAGCAGGATAGCAGATGAACAAGGAGGTTTTAGGAAAGATAGGGGGGTGGTAGGTGTAGATCAATTCTTTACAGTGAAACATGTAGGTGAATAGTGTTTAGATAAGGGTAAAGAGGTTTTATGGCATTTATGGACTTAGAAAAAACGTATAATAGGGTGGCAGGTGTTGCAAATGTATGGAATAGAAGGGCGGTTACAGAAAGCAGTGAAGAGTTTTTACGAGGATAGTGAGGCTCAGGTTAGAGTATGTAATAATAATAATAATAATAATATCTTTATTTCTACAAGTACATGCACGAGGTATACAGGCCTAGCTGACATCAGTGACATATTACTACATATAAAGCCATTTGGTATGCAGAACATTTCGGTCAAATTAGGTCAGTTTTGTCCAAGGAAGCGACCCACACCAGTCGACTAACACCCAGGTACCCATTATTACTGATGGGTGAACATAGACAACCGGTGTAAGGAAACACGCCCATTATTTCTACCCTCTCTGGGAGTCGAACCCGGACCCTAACCATGTGAAGCGAGAGTTTTTGCCCCCAGGTCACCGTAGAGGGAGATTATTTCCTAGTAAAAGTAGGCCTTAGACAGGGATGTGTGATGGCACCGTGGTTATTCAATATATTTATAGATGGAGTTGTAAGAGAAGTGTATGCTTGGGTGTTGGCAAGAGGTGTGGGGTTAAAAGATAAAGAATCTAACACAAAGTGGGAGTTGTCACAGTTGCTCTTTGCTGATGACTTTGTGCTTTGGGAGATTCTGAAGAGAATTTGCAGAGGTTAGTGGACGAGTTTGTTAGGGTATGTAAAAGAAGGAAATTAGAAGTGTATATAGGAAAGAGTAAGGTGATGAGGGTAAAAAATTTAGGTAACAAAACACTGGATATCAGATTGGAGGGAGAGAGTATGGAGAAGGTGAGTGTAAACAAATACTTGGGAGTGGACGTGTCAGCAGATGGGTCTATGAAAGATGAGATGAATCATAGAATTGATGAGGGGAAAAAAGGTGAGTGGTGCACTGAGGAGTCTGTGGATACATTATCCATGGAAGCAAAGAAGGGAATGTATGAAGCATGGGTGGTGAATGTTGCGACAAGGAGAGATGGCTGGATGCAGTGGAGATGTCTTGACTAAGGGCAATGTGTGGTGTGAATATAATGCAGAGAATTAGGAGGAGATATGTGGTTACTAAAAGTATTATCCAGAAGGCTGAGGAGGGGTTGTTGAGGTGGTTCAGACATTTAGAAAGGATGAAAAAAATGGAATGACTTGGAGAGCATACAAATCTGTAGTGGAAGGAAGGCGGGGTAAAGGTCGGCCTAAGATAGGTTGGAGGGAGGGGGGTAAAGGAAGTTTTGTGTGGGAGGGGGGTTTGACTTCCAGCAAGGATGCATGAGCGTGGATTGTGTGCAAGGTTACATTATTTATGAAGGGATTCACGAAAACCGGCAGTTCAGACTCGAGTCCTGGAGGTGGGAAGTACAATGCCTTCATTCTGTTGCAGTTTTATAACTGTAGTGTAAGCACGCCTCTGGTAAGTCAGTGATGTAGTGAATGATGATTTGTTTTTCTGTTTTGTTCTACGCTACCTTGGTGGGAAACGGCCGATGTATTATTAAATGAAATAAATAAAATATTTTTAAAGTCAGTAAATAATACCTGGTTTATAGCAGAGAGTTAAGTTAGGTTTAGAGCAGGTGACTGGTATAACGCAGGTAACATAAGGACATAATAAACATAAGAAAGAAGGAACACTGCAACAGGACTACTGACCCATACGAGGCAGGTCCATCACTCCCCGGCCTGACCTGACTACCTGGAGTTAACCCTCTCCAGGTAAACTCCAGGTAGTCAGGTCACTTCCACTTAAAAGGAATGAGCATTGCATAAGGTGGACCAGTAGACCTACAGCAGTGTTGTTCCACTGAAGTGTTCAGAATGTGTTATGTGGAGACAGGATGTGCCAACACTTTTGCGATGTGGAGAAACTTAGATTTGTGCAATGGTGTTAAAATAATAATAATAATAATAATAATAATAATAATAATAATAATAATAATCTAGGTAGTAGGTTGGTAGACAGCAACCACCCAGGGAGGTACTACCGTCCTGCCAAGTGAGTGTAAAACGAAACCCTATATTTGTTTTACATGATGGTAGGATTGCTGGTGTGTTTTTTCTGTCTTGTTACTTCTTCTTACACTTAGGTCACACTACACATGCATGTACAAGCATATATATACACACCCCTCTGGGTTTTCTTCTATTTTCTTACTAGTTCTTGTTCTTATTTCCTCTTATCTCCATGGGGAAGTGGAACAGAATTCTTCCTCCGTAAGCCATGCATGTCGTAAGAGTCGACTAAAATGCCGGCAGCAAGGGGCTAGTAACCCCTTCTCCTGTATACATTACTAAAGTTAAAAAGAGAAACTTTTGTTTTTTCTCTTTGGGCCACCCCGCCTTGGTGATATATATATATATATATATATATATATATATATATATATATATATATATTGTGTGTGTGTACTTACCTAATTGTTGGTGCAGGGGTCGAGACTTAACACCTGGCCCCCGCCTCTTCACTGAGGTCCTCTCTCTCCCTGCTCCATGAACTTTATCATACCTCATCTTAAAGCTATGTATGGTTCCTGCGGTATTACATCACTTGCTGTGTGTGTGTGTGTGTGTGTGTGTGTGTGTGTGTTTGCATACTGACCAAAGTGGACTCGCCGAATTGTGTTTGCAGGGAGCAAGTTTCAGATCCTGACCACGCCTCCTATACCACTTTGACCACCATCAGTGATTTCTGGCAACTTAGACCTTATTACTATATATCTTCCCTTGAAGCTGGGTACTGAGTTTGCCTACACCACTTCATCGTATAAATCATTCCTCTTTTCAACCATCCTAAAACTACAGAAATATTTCTTTACAACCATGTGCCTCATCTATGTCCTCAGCTTCTATCTTTATCCCCTTGATTTTGAACTTCTTAATTCAAACATTCTGTCTCTCTACCCCACCATTTCCTCTTATGGTTTTATATGTTGAAATCATATTCTTTCCGCCAAGGTCGTCAGGTTCATTTCCTTCATCCTCTGCTTACTGGGAATTCCCCTCAGTTCTGGATCTATTCTGAAAGTTTTCAAGCTTCTGCTTGAAAACGTTGGGTTCCATGCTGAGGCCGTATACTTGATGATTGGCTTAACATATTTCCTATAGAGATATCTGAAGAATTTTTTGTATTATGTTCCTAACTACCGCTTTAAGATTTGCTAATCTTGAATATATATACAGCTGCCGTTAAATGTTTTCTGTGTTATTCCGCCGACATTGTTGGTATTGTACTTACCTCCAAATCATTTTCAATATCTGACATTTGCAGCTTCTCTCCTCCTATTCTGCATATTGTGACAGGTATGCCATCTTCTCAGAAAGGCATTTACCTTGCATTTGTTTAGATCAAGTTTGAGAAGCCACTTATTTGACCATTTCCCATTCTACTGTGGTTTCTAGAATTTAACATTCTCCTCTCCTGTTGTTATTCCCCTCATTAATTTTAAATCGTCAGGAAACAGTGACACATATTACTCAAATCCCTCCGGTACGTTATTCACGTATATTAGGAACAAGAGTGGTCCTAACAGTGATCCTTGTCCTCCTCCCTTGTTACTCTTTCCCATTCTGACGTCTCATCCCTTATTGTTACTCTGTTTTTGACCCGTTGGAGTACCCTTCCTTTTAACAATGCTAGTTATTTTAATTTCTGGAATAATCTCTGAAGTACAGTATCAAATGCTTTTCTCTGCAGTCCAAGAAAAGAAATTCTGTTTAATCCAGTCTTTCTTGTTTAATCGGCGTGACTTTCCAGATAATTCGCAAGACAAGATTTTCCATCCTTAAATTCGTGCTGGTTTTCCATATTATCTTCTGAACGTTTGAGAGTATGCATGGTGGTGAGTTACTGGCCGGTAATTCAGGGCCTCTTTTCTGTCACCTATTTTATAAATGGAGGAATACATTTGCCTCCTTCCAATTTTCTGGCGGTTGTCCAGAGTGAAAAAATTGGTTGAATACTTTTACTCTTGGTTCACAAGAAAATGTTACCTAGTCCCATTGTATTAATTACATGTAACTCATTTAGTAATCTCGTTACATCTTTTGTTGTGTTGATATTCTCCACTAGTCTGTTCTAACTACAATGCCTATAAGAATTACACTTTCTTTTGAAAAGATTCATTTGTATTCTAAAGTGTTTCACATACTTTTGAGTTATCCTCCGTCAGTGTCCCTTCCTCCGTCCTCAATCGTATCACCTGCACCTTCACACAATCGTCTTTTTTCTTATTTGGTTGGGAAGTAACTTTGGCTGTTTTGGCGTATACTTGGAATATACCTGGAGAGAGTTCCAGGGGTCAACGCCCCTGCGGCCCGGTCCGTGACTATGCCTCATGCTGGATCAGAGCCTGATCAACCAAGCTGTTACTGCTGGCCGCACGCAGTCCAACGTACGAACCACAGCCCGGCTGGTCAGGCACCGACTTTAGGTGCCTGTCCAGTGCCTGCTTGAAGACAGCCAGAGGTTTCTTGGTAATCCCCCTGATGTATGCTGGGAGGGATGATAAATCATTTTCAACTTCGTTATTCTTTTTATATTTGTTTTTAGCTCTTCTGCTGTTTCTCTCTCAAATTTCTGCATTTTGATTTGCTCAATGTTTGTTCCTTCCCGTGAACTCTCTACTTTCTTAATTACAACAAGGGCTCTTTATTTTTCAGCTGTTTTTCGTCATTCATGGAGTAAACCTTTCCTTTACCTCTATCATTTCTTGCTCACTCCAGCCTTCTAGTTCACTTTTCCCTTCCACTTTGCTCATTATTATTATAATCAAAACTTAGCGCTAAACCACAAAGGTCATGCAGCTCCACATAGTTCAGAAAAATATAGTGTCATCATAGTCCCATATTTCGTAGTCCCATTTTCTTTTACTTTCTTCCTCTTTCCTTCGTCTTCTCCTTCCAGTCAAGTAGTAAGAGCTTAGTATTACTTGACTGTTTTGTCATATTCATTCTGTGAGCAAATTAGATCAAGTTTTACTGACTCATCTTCTCCCCCTCACAACTCTCCTTACCTTCGTACGAAATGAAAGTTCATTATTGATTCCATAAATATCGCTTTCCATGCTTCTCTGTGTGTGTGTACTCACATATTTGTACTCACCTATTTGTGGTTTCAGGGGTCAAGACTCAGCTCCTGGCCCCACCTCTTCACTGGCCGCTACTCGGTCATTCTACCCGCTCCATTAGCTTTATCATATCTCTCCTTAAAGCTATGTATTGATCCTGCCTCCACTACATCCCTTCCCAGACTATTCCACTTCCTGCCAACTCTGTGACTGAAGAAATATTTCCTAACTTCTCTGTGGTTCATCTGAGTCTTCAACTTAAAACTGTGATCCCTTGTTGCTGTGTGCCATCTCTGGAACATCCAGTCTCCGTCCACCTTGTCGATTCCTCTCAGTATTTTATACGTCGTTATCATGTTTCCCCTATCTCTCCTATCTTCTAGTGTCGTCAGGTCGATTTATCTTAACTTCTCCTCGTAGGATATACCCCTTAGCTCCGGGACTAGTCTCAGTCTCTGTGTATGTGTGCACATACATCCAGCTGATACCCCTTTTTGCGATGTCAGGTTCTATACGTTTGTTATGCATAAATAATAACAGTTACATTTCAGTATGCCCATAAAAAGGTCAGATGGAATGGAAAAACGTACTGCCAGCAAATAGGCTTTTTCTTTTCTTATCAACATTCATTTGTGTAGCGTCATGGCATCAGTTAGCACACAGTTAGTGAGTATAAAGTGGCTGAAGCAGAGAAAATTAATTGCATATTCATGAACATTGTTGACAGGATGTTGTCTCACAGTGCCATGAAATCATTGTTAATAGATGACCGGATTTGCACTTCTTGATTGGTTGACGATATTTATCTTCTTAACAAGTATTCAGTGTAGCTATTATTTAAAGATTGATAATTATATATATATATATATATATATATATATATATATATATATATATATATATATATATATATATATATATATATATATATATATATATATATATATATATATATATGTCGTGCCGATTAGGTAAAACTTGCTATTTTGGCTTAAATAGCAACGCTCACCTTGCCATATAAGACAAGTGAAAATTTGTGTATGCAATAATTTCGCCAAAATCATTCTGAACATAACGAAAAATATATATTCATGTGTTTGTTTATTATTAAATTAATGTTAACGTATCTAAAATATATTTAGTTGGGTTAGGCTAAATTAAATTGCGCTTGTTGTAATAAGGTTAGGTAGGTTTTCAAAGTTTCTCTTGGTACAAAATTATAAATTCTTACATTAACATAAATGAAAAAAAAATATATCTTTAAACGTATAGAGAAAATTTTAGAAAGGACTTAATTTTAGATGAGTTCTTGCTAATTGACCAGTTGTACCTAATCGGCACGACATATATATATATATATATATATATATATATATATATATATATATATATATATATATATATATATATATATATATATATATATATATATATATATATATATATGCAAGACAACCACTATGAAAAAATAGAGAATTCCAAGCGCTTTCGTGACTACTCACATTATCAAGGAACTATAACAGCAAACATGACAAGAAGGCTTATATAAGGGGCGAGACTACACCTCACAGTCACATCACACTAACAAAGACTACACCTCACAGTAGCGTAACATCTCACGACTCTGTGAAGAGGAACATAAGAAAGGACCTGAAACTCTTCCCAAGAATTAAGATTAGTCCAATTTATCATTAAATTCTTCCCAAATTTTATTAATTATAAATGAATCCAATTTATATAATCCAAAAGAAATATTCATATTATTTTCAAAACTGCTTTTAATGAAACATGATTCTATTATATTTCTCTCAACCATGGACTTGCTTGATACAACCTTCTCAGCATTTTGAAAATCAATTGGATGGTTAAAATCTCTCACATGAATAAATAGAGCATTAGAATCTTGTCCAGTTCTAATGCTATATTTATGTTGTTTTAATCTTAGTTCAAGACTTTTACCAGTTTGACCATAATAAACTTTATCGCATATTTTACAGGGAATCTTATAGACACATCCGTCAGCATTTTGGGGGGAATTTTTTATCAAAAGTCTTTTTACTGAATAACCTCCTAGATGATTTTGAAACCTATTCTAAACTTAGAAAGAATCCCTTAGAAACTGTTAACAGCAATTTCAATAAAACAATAAAACATCTATTGAAGGGCAAAGATGAATTAATTAAAAAATTTACTTCCACTAATCCATCTTTACCTTATATGTATGGATTAATAAAAACACACAAACCTGGTAATCCTGTTAGACCAATTATTAGCTCTATAGGTTCAGTTTCTTATAAACTTTCTAAATGGCTTGTTGATATTTTGAGCCCAATTGTTGGAAAATTTCTAATTTTAATGTTAAAAACAACTTAGATTTAGTTGATAAATTAAGCACCCTGACTGATTTAAATGATTTCAATATGGTTAGTTTTGATGTTACCTCCTTGTTTACAAAAGTTCCAGTTGATGATTTACTAAGTTTCTTATTTGAAGAATTGGTTAATTATGATTTACCATTGCCAGTTCCTACTATCATTAAACTTATTAAACTTTGTATTGTTGATGCAAAATTTGTATTTAATGATGAGTTTTTCACTCAGAAGTTTGGTATGGCAATGGGAAAACCTCTTTCACCTGTTCTTAGTAACTTATATATGGAATTTTCGAAACAAGATTGCTTAACACTATCCTTCCCAATAGAGCTAAGTGGTTAGATATGTTGATGATATTTTGTGCCTTATGCCTAAGAATGTAGATATAAACCATTTCCTTGTTAAATTAAATAGCTTAGCTCATTCTATAAATTTTACTGTTGAATTCAAGTAAATAACTCATTGCCCTTCCTAGATGTTTTTATTATTAAGGGTAACATTGATTTTAAATTTAAAATTTACAGAAAACCTACAAATAATTGTTCCTATGTACACTATTACTCTTCACATCAAGATAGAGTTAAAGTGTCGGTTTTTTCTTCAATGTTTTTGAGAGCTTTACGTATTTGTAGTCCAGAGTTCATAGATGAAGAAATCTCTAAAATTTATGAAATAGCTAATTATTTAAAATACCCAAGAAACATAATTGATAAATCTTTTAAAATAGCTAGGAATACTTTTAAATCCAAAAGGGACAACCAACCTTATTCAACCAAAAATATGTTGGTTCTCCTTACCATGAAAACTTGGTTGATATGCTTCCTTTCTTAAGAATTTTAATATCAAAGTTGTATTTAAAAATCTTGATACAGTAAAAAGACTTTTGATAAAAAATTCCCCCCAAAATGCTGACGGATGTGTCTATAAGATTCCCTGTAAAATATGCGATAAAGTTTATTATGGTCAAACTGGTAAAAGTCTTGAACTAAGATTAAAACAACATAAATATAGCATTAGAACTGGACAAGATTCTAATGCTCTATTTATTCATGTGAGATATTTTAACTATCCAATTGATTTTCAAAATGCTGAGAAGGTTGTATCAAGCAAGTCCATGGTTGAGAGAAATATAATAGAATCATGTTTCATTAAAAGCAGTTTTGAAAATAATATGAATATTTCTTTTGGATTATATAAATTGGATTAATTTATAATTAATAAAATTTGGGAAGAATTTAATGATAAATTGGACTAATCTTAATTCTTGGGAAGAGTTTCAGGTCCTTTCTTATGTTCCTCTTCACAGAGTCGTGAGATGTTACGCTACTGTGAGGTGTAGTCTTTGTTAGTGTGATGTGACTGTGAGGTGTAGTCTCGCCCCTTATATGTCCTTCTTGTCATGTTTGCTGTTATAGTTCCTTGATAATGTGAGTAGTCTGAAAGCGCTTGGAATTCTCTATTTTTTCATAGTGGTTGTCTTGCATATTTTGATATCACCTGTTTACTGTGATCTTTTTGCAATATATATATATATATATATATATATATATATATATATATATATATATATATATATATATATATATATATATATATATATATATATATACGGACGATCTTAACTATGCAAGACAAGCCAAGGGGGTGGAAATCTTTAGCTCAAGTACTTTCACACTTCTCAGTGCGTCATCAGGAGCTTTGCAATGTTGCAAGAGAGCAACTAAAGCATTGAGAGTTCTCAGAGTACGTAGTGCGGATGTGTCACCGTCCACGGTTTCCCTTAGAATGAAGTCAGTGGTCAGTGCCATCCCACCCTACTGCCATCCCCCTACTTCCCATATGGGGTAGGAGGGTTTCTGAGATGTCAAGTGTGAAATTATAAGATATAATAGCCAGCCCTAAGCTTTTTCTAGTCGTTTATAACAGGTCATGTGATTTGAGAAAATACGTTTCTCGTTGGATACTATACACATGGATTGCTACTATTCTGTGTAACCTTTTTAAATAATAAAAGGAATAGAATGTGCTCTTTGTCCGTTTAAATATCCTGTTCTGGGGTACTCGAATGTTCTACAGAGGTACTCAGAAGTATCTCCTCCTAAATATTGTCTACTATTCTTCTCACTGTCGGTTAAAATGCCTTACTTGGGAAACATCTAAGCCTTTCCAATAATATTTCTATGCTCTAAATTTCTAATTTCTACTAATACCCTTTAACCTCTCTTATGTTATCTCGTAATCTTGTGTTTGTCACTGTATGGTACATTAACAGCTAAACGCGTTATATAACCATTCACAACTGACGTGGCATGAAGTTTTGGTGCGTAGACACTGGTCATGCGTCACCAGTCCATCAAACCACCTGGCATGATCAGCAATCCTGTGATTTTGTATAGCCTTGTTGTTTAAGATTGTGTACAATGGACTCTACTAAATAGCTATCGAGCTTGTATAACCCATAATTTGAGTTATATACTGTATTCTTTTCATGTTTCAAGAGGGAAGATTCAATTATGTTTCTTTCCATGAGAGAACTGTTTGGTACTATAATCTGGGCAGCATCCCATTCCGGTACGGAGTATGGCAAGTAGGTGTCTGCCAATGTGGCGGCACAGGTGTAGTCCCAGACAATCTGCTTACCATCCTTCCAGGGTAGCATAGTGGCTCCATCAGGACGCTTTTGACTTCCGTCAGACCTCTGCACTTGGGGTTCCCGTTGGGTTGGGCAACGGGCTGAGGCGAGGCTTCTCTTTATGATGTCGTTGACCTCCTCATGTCTAGCATACTTCCCTTCTGATGTGTGACACACGAGACCATGAAGTCCAAATTGATCAGCCGTCGCACTTCCGCATATACACATATGTTCGGAAGGATGGGACGGATAGGCGGAGAGCAACACCAATCTGAATGGCCTGTGGGTCGAGTCGAGTGCCCAGAGAGGAATTGGGGACAGCTAGAAGGAAATCCCCTGAATGTGGTGCCTTCACTGCTAGGAGACGAGCTTTGTCCTTTCCTGAAGCTTTGGTGAGCATTGTGTTGGCGATTTTTTCCATGATCGGTTTGTCCCAGTGGGACTGTTTGTGCTCTTTGGGAGGAGCTGGTCTACTGGATGATTCTGCTAGGATGTCCCACCGCATGGCTGCTTCAATGAACCTGGGGTCTTGAGTTCCTACCACGTCACTCAAGCGTTCGGGGGAAGTAGAATGGTAGCTCTGGGCCTTTCGTGTTGCAATCAACACATCATCAGGAGCTTTGCAAAAATGCAGAAAGGGGGAGGATATCCAAGCAAATAACGTTCCCAAAGGACCGCCTTTACTGGAGTGAGCGAGTACAGAAGGGAGAAAGGAGAGGGTACCGGAAGTGCCCTCAGGCACAACAGTGCCCATAGCCAGAAAGAGGAATATTATAGCATTATAAAAAATCCCACGAGCATTGATACTGTAATAGCCTAAACGAAATTAACGTGGCAATAATAAAAAATTCGGTCACATTCCGCTATGACATCAATTACTTTAAATATATAAATATATTGTCAGTGATATAGAAGTCACTGGCAATTATATTCTCCACGGGACAAGGTGTCCATTTAAATTACAAGAGAAAACGGTACCCTGTATAGGGGAGACTTCTAAAAGTTATGTGAAGGAATAAGTAAGTAAGTAAGTTTATTCAGGTATACACAAATACATTTACATACATTATCATACATAGCAGCATATGTGTAGATAACCTAGGATAACCCAAAAAAGTCAGACAGAGTGACTTATTTCCATTGGGGTCCTTTTAAGGAATTGAGGATCTTTAAAATAAACTCATTAAAGGGGGGGGGGGGAGATCTGCAATAACAAGAAAGCCGGCCACAGATATTCATCCCACATAATATGCCCTAATTCCTCGGTGTGGCACTACATTTTAGACAGTCTGATGCAATCGTATAAGAGTCCAATTTTAAACTGTGTACTATTGCCTCAACTAAATATCGCGTTCGACTCCTGTGCTATACGTATTGAATAACGGTGCTGGGACATTCTCACCTCCAATGATTTTCCCGTTTGTCCCAAATAGGAGAGACTGCAACCATTGCAACCAACTCTGTAGACACCACCAGCACATTGTTGGGGTGCATTCTTTATCAGGATGCTTCTAACAGTCCGTGAATTTTTAAATACTATTGTATAATTAATCTTCTAATCGCATTCGGCAGGAGAGATAAATTCTCGTTATATGGGAGGACCAGCACATTCTTGGTCTGAGGTGTTATCCTAGGTTCTGTTCTATAATAATTTTTCTTAGCTTCCAGCAAGGCAGATTCCATAAAGACTTTAGGATATCGCAGTTTCATGCCAGTGACAAATATTTTCATCTAGGAACTCCGGACTGCACACTCTATAGGCTCTCAAAAAACATAGTAAGAAATACACTCCTTTTGTCTTTAGTCTCATGGATGGAATAGTAGTGAACGTATGAGCACACACTGGTGGCCTTCCTATATATTGTAAACTTAAACTTTCTATCAACTCGGTGTATCAACACATTTAAGAATGGAAGTTTACACTCCACCTCTTTCTCTACGGTGAATTTAATAGACGGGACTAAAGTGTATCCCGGGTCATATCATTTCGTCAAAGACACAAGATGTCATCCACATATCTGAACCATTTAGCTCTACATGGCAGGATATCTTTCAACAGTTTAGCCTCGAAAAATTCCATATACAGATTGCTCAATAAAAGGGACAACGGATTACCCATCTCCATTCCATGTTTTTGAGCATAGTATTTCCCCTCAAACTCAAACTTGCTATCAACTACTAAAAGCTTAATCAATACAATAATGGTATTTTTATCACAAGGCAAAGATAACTCATCTAATTCTTCTTTCAAATAAGACAGCAAGTCGGGATCAGGGACTCTCGTGAACAACGCACTGACATCCAAACTAACAAGTGTAAAATCATTAGACATGTTGATATTTTACAGTTTGTCGATGAGATCAACATTGTTTCTACTTCCTCCGTGGTTGTTTTGCATTTTGTATCGTTTGATTTGATATATTTGCATTATATATATATAATGGTAGACAGCAACCACCCAGGGAGGTACTACCGTCATGCCAAGTGAGTGTAAAACGAAAGCCTGTAATTGTTTTACATGATGGTAGGATTGCTGGTGTCTTTTTTCTGTCTCATAAACATGCAAGATTTCAGGTACATCTTGCTACTTCTACTTACACTTAGGTCACACTACACATTCATGTATAAGCATATATATACACACCCCTCTGGGTTTTCTTCTATTTTCTTACTAGTTCTTGTTCTTATTTCCTCTTATCTCCATGGGGAAGTGGAACAGAATTCTTCCTCCGTAAGCCATGCGTGTCGTAAGAGGCGCCTAAAATGCCTGGAGCAAGGGGCTAGTAACCCCTTCTCCTGAATAAATTACTAAATGTAAAAGGAGAAACTTTCGTTTTTCCTTTTGGGCCACCCTGCCTCGGTGGGAAACGGCCGACGTGTTGAATGAAAGAAAGAATATATATATATATATATATATATATATATATATATATATATATATATATATATATATATATATATATATGTCGTGCCGATTAGGTAAAACTGGTCAATTAGCAAGAACTCATCTAAAATTAAGTCCTTTCTAAAATTTTCTCTTATACGCTTAAAGATATATTTTTTTCATTTATGTTAATGTAAGAATTTATAATTTTGTACCAAGAGAAACTTTGAAAACCTACCTAACCTTATTACAACAAGCGCAATTTAATTTACCCTAACCCAGCTAAATATATTTTAGATACGTTAACATTAATTTAATAATAAACAAACACAATGAAATATATTTTTTTCGTTATGTTCAGAATGATTTTGGCGAAATTATTGCATACACAAATTTTCACTTGTCTTATATAGCAAGAACAGCGTTGCTATTTAAGCCAAAATCGCAAGTTTTACCTAATCGGCACGACATTTAATATATATATATATATATATATATATATATATATATATATATATATATATATATTCAACTCATTTAATACACAAATATAATGTACACGAAGTAAATAAAAGACGCTGAAAAGTCAGGTTTTATATAAAATCTATTTCTCTATTACGTATTGTATCACCTAGACTAGAGTACCCGTTTCCAAAAAAAATTACCTATCTGTGTAATTTGTGTTTGTAATTTACGACCACTAGGCAGTGTTCCATGGAAAGTTGAGGGGGGGGGTGCAGAGGGTGGGGAAGGTGGTGATGGTTGTGAGGGTGGAGGGACATAAGTTAGGAAGGTGTGATGACTTTTTGTCAAAAGGCTAAAGTTCTTTGTGAAGTGAGATCGACCCCACAGACAAATGTCAGCAGTGAGAGCTCGCCCTCGGGACTTTCATAGTGTGTTAATTACGCTCTTGTGCAAAACAGGTTGTGTGAGAACATTATGGTTGGTGTGTGCGTGTACTGTCTTCACACTTAAGTGAGCTGACAGTAAGCGAACACTATTTCACTGGCTCAGCAGCGTCTTAACAACAATCAGCTGGCGTGAAGACTCCCTTGACACTGTGAATTTTGTAAAATTTACACTTTTTTTTACACGAATGAATTTACATTCTATGAGTGGTTATCACACTTTAGCTCATTACAAAGCCCAGGCCAGCGTATGATCTACCTTCTTTTTCCCTAGGTATCGACTAACACCCACATGCCTATTTCTGCAGATTATTAAGGGTCAGTAAGTGAAGCAGATTTATTTACAAGTCTCGGTCAGCATGCGAATCAAACCCTGGTCCTTAAAGCTGTTAATTAAGTGCTCAATATCTGAGCACTTGATCACACATATACTGTAGTCAACCTTCACCGGTTCCTCACCTAGTGTGCATTGTGCACTCTCTTCCCACATGCTAAAGAATTTTAATTTACAGTCTCTCTGATTCATTTAATTTAGTTTTGTCTCTGTATTAATTCGCCCAAGTTCCGGCCAATGATAACAGCTTTTCTTTATCTGCCTTATCGATATGCGCAAGTATCTTCCAACATTGTCAGATTTAGCTTATTAGTTCCAGCATTTCAGTGAGTAGTTCGGTGTCGGTTCTCTGAACCACTTATATACATTCCTGTCAGACGCATCAACATCTCGGAACCTTGACACAGGAAATTTTACTTTTGCCTAACCGATAGGCATGACCTACTTCCACCTGTGGATTTGTCTAAGGTGACAACGCCTACGATTTCTACACCTCACCTGTCTACAGTATATAATCTCCTTGGCACACATGCTGTACTATTATCAAAACTGATCACATCGACTCCAGGCTGAGGACTGATTACCTCAAAAGCCTTCTGATCCTAAATTATTCTTCTGTACTGGACTGAGGAAGCCACAAAACGTTTCCACAATAAAGGTACCCAAGTGTCGCACAAGTACATCGAACAGCTAGATGTACAAGAGCTGCACCTCAAGTTTTCTAAGGTACTTGAGAACATTTAGGTTCCAGGTAAGAGGGGTATATTTCATTATTTGTCTTACTTATTTGGTGAAGAAAATTTTAAAGAATTCGTCATTGTTTTTTTCCTGGAGATACGTCTAGCGTTCATTACAAACTTCTTTATTGATTGGAAGTTATCCCGTTTATGAATGGTTCAGTCGAAAGATTTGGTGCAATGACGACTCTCAGGTTTTAATTTCTTTCTGACTACAGGAGCTGCATTCCTCCCGGTTGATTTGATGTCAGTAGATTTCTTTCTTTTTCTCTCATCTTCGCTTCTGACCAACAATTCTCAAAGTGATGGGTACTTTGTCCTGATCTCACAGGGTTGGGTATTGTGACCATGAACAAATCCTGGCTAGCCGCAGTTCTGTTAATGATTCAAATTAGTCTCCGAGGCTCCACTACCAGGTATGTTCTCGAACCAGGGAAAACACGCTCAGTTCCACTGGGCACCTGGTGTTTAAGAATTGTTGGTTTAGTGGATAGAGTGATGTGTACATTGTCCTGTTCTAAACGGGCTGGGCAAGGTGATGCAGGATGGAATTCTGGCTAGCGACAGTTCTGTTAATTATTCAAAATCACTTGTTTCGTGATTTCTTTAATACATATGTCCTGCAGAATAGGTACAACTTGCAATTTTGGCTTAAATGACAATGCTCTTCTTCTCGAATAAGGCAAGCGAAAATTTGTGTATACAATAATTTTGCAAAAACTATTCTGACCCTAACGAAAAAATATATATTAAATCTATATATTTTTTTTTGGGTACAAAATTATTAATTTTTACATTACCATGTTATCGGAAAGGCATAAAAGATACCCAAATAAGGCATATTAGTTTATACTGAGAAGACTGGTAGACAACTTTTTGGAATATATTTTGGAATTTTGATGAATATTTAGGAATATATTTAGAAATATATGAAGATATACTTCTGACTACCCCGGGGAACATTCCAGAACCCAGGACTTTGGCTTTTAAACGAACAAAGAGTACATTCATTTATTTTCTTTTTTAATTTAAGGGGTCGCAGAGAATAATGGGAATCCATATGTATATTATCCACTGTGAAACGTATTTTCTCAGTTCATATGACCTGTTCTAGGCGACTAGAAGAAGCTTGGGACTGGCTGTTGTATTTTCTAATTTCCTATTCCTTGACTGCTGAAAACCCAAAGGCCGTCTACTGCCCCATGGGGGGGGGATGGGAGGACGGGGAGGGACGTAGGGCGGGTGGCACTCAGGCAGTTGCCTCACATTCTGAGAGATTGCTGCACTACTATGTGAAAAAAACTTTCCTTCAATCCTTCAGGTGTTGCCTTGCAACATTACATAGCTCCTGATGACGCACTGAGAAGTGTGAAAGTAGTTAGCTAAAGACTTCCACCCCCCGTGGCTTGCCTTGCATTGTTAAGATCGCTTGTCTGCTATTGTTTGCATATATATATATATATATATATATATATATATATATATATATATATATATGTATTTTTTTTTTTCAACAAGTCGTCAGACTTCCATCGAGGCAGGGTAACCCAAAAAGAAAGACAATCCACAGAAAGAAAATACTTTTATCAACATTCAACACTTTCACCTCACTCATACATAAGCACTGTCTTTGAAGAGGCGCTCAGATACGACAGCTGAGAATAAGTCCCTTCTAACTTTCACTATCCCAGACCCCTCCTTTAAAGTGCAGGCATTGTACTTCCCATTTCCAGGGCTCAAGTCCAACTAAATCGTGCAGAATAGGTAATATTTGCGATTTTGGCTTAAATAACAACGCTCTTCTTGCCGAATAAGGCAAGCGAAAATTTGTGTAGGTAATAATTTAGCCAAAATCATTCTGAACCTAACGTAAAAAATATATTTGATTGTGTTTGTTTATTATTAAATTATTGTAAACTTATCAAAAATATATTTAGTTGGATTAGGTTAAATTAAATTGCGCTTGTTATGATAAGGTTAGGTAAGTTTTATAAGGTTCTTTTGTTACAAAAATATTATTTTTTACATTAACTTAAATTAAAAAAAAATATCTTTAAACATATAAGAGAAAATTTTAGGAAGGACTACCTAATTCTAAATGAGTTCTTGCTAATTGACTAATTTTACCTATTCGGCACGACATTATATATATTTATGCATTCACCCAGATACATTTCTAGAGAAACTTACATAAGTGGCATCAGGGGTGGAGTCCCCTATACTGAACTTGGCGTAGATAGATTCAAGCACAGACTTAGTGACTTTCATCATACATATTCAAAACGTTATGTATGGTATCTGCTTCCACTACTTCATCATGCAGGTCATTCTGTTTTCTGATCAATCTTGGGCTCAACATTTTACGGGGTTCCTTGCAGCTCAATTTCCCTTTATCCTCTATTTCTCATGTTCCCGAATCTCGCCTATCACTCTTTCCCTCTTCGTTCTATAATGACCACAAAATATGTAACGTGGTCCTTCAAGCTTTGAACATCTCCACATTGTCTCGATGAGAACCTCTGCACTTTTCCTAATTTCTGCAGACGTCACATCAGATGGATCTCATTCTGGCGCATCGTGTGTGTGTAGATGACATGCTATATATTTATTTTAATTAGTGACACTTTTTTCGTAATTCCTGAAATCAAATCTCATATTTTGCAGTCACACATTTGCCACAGAAGACATTCGAGTGATGCGCCTCTCGGGTGATATTCTAAGAACTATGCATACCTTCAGATCCTCCTCTCAGAGTGAAGTTTGTAGCCTCTCCGCAGAGTCTGCTCGCTACTCCAGGTAACCCATCATCTATAATGGTTTTCAGGTAAAATTTTCATCTCTTTCATCCTGCACTTTGCATTTGGGAGTATGACACCTCCAGGGACGATAATAGTTTTTGATGCAAAATATTTTAGGCTATCTGGGCAGCTATCGATATCTTCTGCCGTTGCCGGCGGTGGTTTGCATATGAAAATATTTACATAGATATCGCTCTTTTTTTCCATCTTCATCAAAATTATTTTACACCGAAACAATTCTCTAAAAATAAGCGATGACTTCACACAGAGATCTACTTCTCCTTACTACATGCATGCAAGATATAATATGCATGTCCAAGATATCTCTAATCTGCTTATTTCAAAATCTCCATAATTGCTACTGAAGCGCAAAATCTGTCCGTCACAGAGCACCCTCCAAATGGGAGACACACAGGTTTGACTCGCAGCAGGGAAGAGTTGTTCATTTAATTTATTAGCATCAATGAACCTCCTTTGAAATAAAAAAAAATGACACTGTTTAACCCTGCACACTGTCATACAAAAATTAGTGCTATTCTTAATGTGTTTATTGTCTCTTTCACATGACTCACACACGAATTCTCAACGATATTGTTAGCACATAGCTTACTACACACGGGGCAACACTATCGTACTGTCTAGTAACTTGATCAACAAGTCTTTCCTTTGTAATTATTTTTCAACAATTTGCATGCTATACTTAGGGAAGACTAGTATCTACCGAGTCGCGTATGTGCATGCGCGCGCGCGCGTTTGTTTGATGGTGTGTGTGTGTGTGTGTGTGTGTGTGTGTGTGTGTGTGTGTGTGTGTGTGAGCGTGTGTGTATGTTAGTGTGTGTGGTTGCAGGGGTCAAGTCATAGCTCCTGGCCCCGCCTCTTCACTGGCCTCTACTGGGTCACTCTCCCCGCACCATGAGCTTTATCATACCTCTTCTTAAAGCTATGAATGGATCCTGCCTCCACTACATCGCTTCCCAAACTATTCCACTTCCTCACCACTCTGTTCAACTTCCGTGTCCCCTTGTTGCTGTGTCCCATCTCTGGAACATTCTGTCTCTGTCCACCTTGGCAATTCCTCTCAGTATTTTATATGTCGTTTTCATGTCCCCCCCTTTCTCTCCTGTTCTCCAGTGTCGTCAGGTCGATTTCCCTTAACCTCTCCTCGTAGGACATACCCCTTAGCTCCGGGACTAGTCTTGTTGCAAACCTTTGCACTTTCTCTAGCTTCTTTACGTGCTTGGCTAGGTGTGGGTTCCAAACTGGTGCTGCATACTCCAATATGGGCTTAACGTACACAGTATACAGGGTCCTGAACGATTCTTTATTAAGATGTCGGAACTCTGTTCTTAGGTTTGCTAGGCGCCCGTATGCTGCAGCAGTTATTTGGTTGATGTGCGCCTCAGGAGATGTGTCTGGTGTTATACTCACCCCAAGATCTTTTTCCTTGATTGAGGTTTGTAGTCTCTGTCCCCCTAGACTGTACTCCGTCTGCGGTCTTCTTTGCCATTCCCCAATCTTTATGACTTTGCACTTGGTGGGGTTGAACTCCAGGAGCCAATTTCTGGACCAGGTTTGCAGCCTGTCCAGATCCCTTTGTAGTTCTGCCTGGTCTTCGTCCGATCGAATTCTTCTCATCAACTTCACATCATCTGCAAACAGGGACACTTCGGAGTCTATTCCTTCCGTCATGTCGTTCACAAATACCAGAAACAGCACCGGTCCTAGGACTGACCCCTGTGGAACCCCATTCGTCACCAGCGCCCACTCTGACACCTCGCCACGTATCATGACTCGCTGATGTCTTCGTGACAGGTATTCACTGATCCATTGTAGTGCCTTCCCTGTTATCCCTGCCTGGTCCTCCAGCTTCTGCACTAATCTCTTGTGTGGGACTGTGTCAAACGCCTTCTTACAATCCAAGAAAATTCAATCTACCCACCCCTCTCTCTCTTGTCTTACTGCTGTCACCCTGTCATAGAACTCCAGTAGGTTTGTGACATAGGATTTCCCGTCCCTGAAACCGTGTTGGCCGTCTTTGATAAGCTCATTCCTTTCCAGGTGCTCCACCTATGTGTGTGTGTGTGTGTGTGTGTGTGTATATACTCACCTAGTTGTACTCACCTAGTTGTGGTTGCAGGGGTCGAATCACAGCTCCTGGCCCCGCCTCTTCACTGGCCACTACCGGGTCACTCTCCCTGCGCCATGAGCTTTATCATACCTCTTCTTAAAGCTATGTATGGAACCTGCCTCCACTACATCGCTTCCCAAACTATTCCACTTCCCGACCACTCTGTGACTGAAGAAATACTTCCTAACATCCCTGTGATTCATCTGAGTCTTCAACTTCCAACTGTGTGTGTGTGTGTGTGTGTGTGTGTGTGTGTGTGTGTGTGTGTGTGTATTTGCATACGCGCATGTCTGATTACTATGTATGTTCGTACTTGAAAGATACTGATTTACGAATACCTTTGAACTCAACACTACTCCCTCGTGAATCCCTTTCAGTTAATGAAGAAATACGCTTGAAGACTTCAGGTAAAAATGGAAGCTTACAAAAAAATGGTGAGAGAGATAAATGTTCATACTAGCATATACAAAAACATATAGATATGTCGTGCCGAATAGGTAAAACTTGCGATTTTGACTAAGATAGCAACGCTCTTCTTGCCGAATAAGGCAAGCGAAATTTGTGTATGCAATAATTTCGCATACACAACATAATTCATTGTGTTTGTTTATTATTAAATTATTGTAAACTTGTCTAAAATATATTTAGTTGGATTAGGCTAAATTAAATTGTGCTTGTTATATAAAGGTTAGGTAAGTTTTTAAGGTTTTTTGGAACAAAATTATTAATTTTTACATTGACGTAAATTAATTTTTTTTTAATATTTAAACGTATAAGAGAAATTTTAGAAATGACTCAATTATAAATAGTACTCGCTAATTGACCAATTTTACCTATTCGGCACGACATTATATATATATATATATATATATATATATATATATATATATATATATATATATATATATATATATATATATATATATATATATATATAGAGCTAAGGAAGGGTGGCAATAATGTTGAAGGATCAGTTATAGGAAGGAAAAGAGGGAATATAAATGTGTAAATTCAAGGATTATGTGGATTAAAATAAGGGTCGGATGCGAAAAGTGGGTCATAATAAGCGTGTATGCACCTGGAGAAGAGAGGAGTGTAGAGGAGAGAAGAGATTTTGGGAGATGTTAAGCGAATGTATAGGAACTTTTGACCAAATGAGAAGTAATTGTGGTAGGGGACCTAAATGCTAAAGTGGGAGAAACATGCAGAGAGGGTGTAGTAGGTAGTTTGGGGTGCCAGGTGTAAATGATAATGGGAGCCCTTTGATTGAACTTTGTATAGAAAGGGGTTTAGTTATAGGTAATACATATTTTAAGAAAAAGAGGATAAATAAGTATACAAGATATGATGTAAGGGCGTAATGACAGTAGTTTGTTGGACTATGTATTGGTAGATAAAAGACTGTTGAGTAGACTTCAGGATGTACATGTTTATAGAGGGCTACAGATATATCAGATCACTTTTTAGTTATAGCTACAGTGGGAGTAAAAGGTAGATGGGATACAAGGAAAATAGAATCAGTAAGTAAAAGAGAGGTGAAGGTTTATAAACTAAAAGAGGAGGCAGTTAGGGTAAGATATAAACAACTATTGGAGGATAGATGGGCTAGTGAGAGTGTAGGCAATGGGGTCGAAAATGTATGGGGTAGATTTAAAAATGTAGTGTTAGAGTGTTCAGCAGAAGTTTGTGGTTACAGGCGAGTGGGTGCGGGAGGGAAGAGGAGCGATTGGTGGAATGATGATGTAAAGAGAGTAGTAAGGGAGAAAAAGTTAGCATATGAGAGGTTTTTACAAAGTAGAAGTGATGCAAGGAGGGAAGAGTATATGGAGAGAAAAAGAGAGTTAAAAGAGTGGTGAAGCAATGTAAAAAGAGAGCAGATGAGAGAGTGGGTGAGATGTTATCAGCAAATTTTGTTGAAAATAAGAAAAAGTTTTGGAATGAGATTAATAAGTTGAGGAAGCCTAGAGAACAAATGGATTTGACAGTTAAAAATAGGAGAGGAGAGTTATTAAATGGAGAGTTAGAGGTATCGGGAAGATGGAGAGAATATTTTGAGGATTTGTTAAATGTTGATGAAGACAGGGAAGCTGTGATTTCGTGTGTAGGGCAAGGAGGAATAACATCTTGTAGGAGTGTGGAAGAGCCAGTTGTGGGTGTAGGGAAGTTCGTGAGGCAGTGGGTAGAATGAAAGGGGTAAGGCAGCTGGGATTGATGGGATAAAGATAGAAATGTTAAAAGCAGGTGGGGATATAATTTTGGAGTGGTTGGTGCTATTATTTAATAAATGTATGGAAGAGGGTAAGGTACCTAGGGATTGGCAGAGAGCGTGTATTGTTCCTTTGTATAAAGGCAAAGGGGACAAAAGAGAGTGCAAAAATTATAGGGAAATAAGTCTGTTGAGTGTACCTGGTAAAGTGTATGGTAGAGTTATTATTGAAAGAATTAAGAGTAAAACAGAAAGCAGGATAGCAGATGAACAAGGGGCTTTAGGAAAGGTAGGGGGTGTGTAGACCAAGTGTTTACAGTGAAACATAATGGTGAACAGTAGTTGGATAAGGGTAAAGATGTTTTTGTGGCATTTATGGATTTGGAAAAGGCGTATGATAGGGTAGATAGGGGGGCAATGTGGCAGATGTTGCAGGTGTATGGAATAGGAGGAAGGTTACTGAAAGCAGTGAAGAGTTTTTATGAGGATAGTGAGGCTCAGGTTAGAGTGTGTAGGAGGAAGGGACTATTTCCCAGTAAAAGTGGGCCTTAGACAAGGATGTGTGATGTCACCGTGGTTGTTCAATATATTTATAGATGGGGTTGTAAGAGAAGTGAATGCGAGGGTCTTGGCAAGAGGTGTTGGGCTAAAAGATAAAGAAGCAAATACAAAGTGGGAGTTGTCACAGTTGCTTTTGCTGATGACACTGTGCTTTGGGAGATTCTGAAGAGAAGCTGCAGAGGTTGGTGGATGAATTTGGTAGGGTGTGAAAAAGAAGAAAATTGAAAGGGAATATAGGAAAGAGTAAGGTGATGAAGATAACAAAAAGAATAGGTGACGAAAGATTGGATATCAGATTGGAGGGAGAGAGTATGGAGGAGGTGAATGTATTCAGATATTTGGGAGTGGACATGTCGGCGGATGGGTCTATGAAGGATGAGGTGAATCATAGAATTGATGAGGGAAAAGGGTGAGTGGAGCACTTCGGAGTCTGTGGAGACAAAGAACCTTGTCTATGGAAGTAAAGAGGGGAATGTATGAGAGTATAGTTATACCAACGCTCTTATATGGGTGTGAGGCATGGGTGATGAATGTTGCAACGAGGAGAAGGCTGGAGGCAGTGGAGATGTCATGTCTGAGGTCAATGTGTGGTGTGAATATAATGCAGAGAATTCGGAGTTTGGAAATTAGGAGGAGGTGCGGGATTACCAAAACGATTGTCCAGAGAGCTGAGGAGGGTTGTTGAGGTGGTTTGGACATGTAGAGAGAATGGAACGAGACAGAGTGACTTCGAGTGTATAAATCTGTAGTGGAGGGAAGGCGGGGTAGGGGTCGGCCTAGGAAAGGTTGGAGGGAGGGGTAAAGGAAGTTTTGTGTGCGAGGGCTTAGACTTCCAGCAAGCATGTGTGAGCGTATTTAATAGGAGTGAATGGAGGCATATGGTTTTAATACTTGACGTGCTGTTGGAGTGTGAGCAAAGTAACATTTATGAAGGGATTCAGGGAAACCGGCAGGCCGGACTTGAGTTCTGGAGATGGGAAGTACAGTGCCGGCACTCTGAAGGAGGGGTGTTAATGTTGCAGTTTTATAACTGTAGTGTAAAGCACCCTTCTGGCAAGACAGTGATGGAGTGAATGATGATGAAAGTTTTTCTTTTTCGGGCCACCCTGCCTTGGTGGGAATCGGCCGATGTGTTAATAAAAAAAAAATATATAAAAGAAAGAAATGATTGCTAATGTTATGAATGAACAGAAGTGTGATGTCCTAGCTCTAAGCGAAACAAAGCTGAAGGGGGTAGGTGCGTTTCAGTGGGAAGAAATAAATGGGATTAAGTCAGGAGAATCTGAGAGAGTTATAGTTAAGGAAGGGGTAGCAGTAATGCTGAAGAATCAGTTATGGAAGAAGAGGGTCAGATGCAAAAAGTTGGTCATAATAAGCATGTATGCACCTGGAGAACAGAGGAGTGAAGAGGAGAGAGATTTTGGGAGATGTTAAGCGAGAGTGTAGGAACTTTTGAACCAAGTGAACCTAAATGCTTAAGTAGGATAAACATTTAGAGAGTGTGTGGTAGGTAAGTTTTTGGGTGCCAGGTGTAAATGATAATGGGAGCCCTTTAATTGAACTTTGTATAGAAAGGGGTTTGATACAGGTAATACATATTTTAAGAAAAAGAGAATAAATAAGAATAGAAAATATATTGTAGGGCGAAATGACAATAGTTCGTTTTACTATGTATTGGTAGATAAAAGACTTTTGAGTAGACTTCAGGATGTACATGTTTATAGAGGGGCCACAGATATATCAGATCACTTTTTAGTTGTAGCTACAGTGAGAATAAAAGGTAGATGGGATACAAGGAAAATAGAAGTAGCAAGTAAGAAAGAGGTAAAGGTTTATAAACTAAGGGAGGAGGCAGTTAGGGTAAGATATAAACAACTATTGGAGGATAGATGGGCTGGTGAGAGTATAGGCAACTGGGTCGAAGATGTATGGGGTAGTTTAAAAATGTAGAGTTAGAGTGTTCAGCAGAAGTTTGTGGTTACAGGAAATTGGGTGCGGGAGGGAAAAAGAGCGATTGGTGGAATGATGATATAGAGAGAGTAGTAAGGGAGGAAAAGTTAGCATATGAGAGGTTTTTACAAAGTAGAAGTGATGCAAGGAAGGAGGAGCATATGGAAAGAAAAAGAGTGGTGAAGCAATGTAAAAAGAGAGCAAATGTGGGTGAGATGTTATCAACAAATTTTGTAGAAAATAAAAAAAAGTTTTGGAGTGAGAATAATAAGTTGAGGAAGCCTAAGGAACGAATGGATTTGATACTTAAAAATAGGCGATAAGAGTTAGAGGTATCGGGAAGATAGGGAAGCTGTGATTCCGTGTATAGGGCGAGGATGAATAATATCTTGTAGGAGTGAGGAAGAGCCAGTTGTGAGTGTGGGGGTAGTTCGTGAGGCAGTGGGTAGAATGAAAGGGGTAAGGCAGCTGGGGTTGATGGGATAGAGAAATAAATGTTAAAAGCAGGTGGGTATATAGTTTTGGAGTGGTTGGTGCTTTTATTTAATAAGTATATGGAAGAAGGTAAGGTACCTAGGGATTGGCAGAGAGCATGCGTAGTTCCCCGGTATAAAGGCAAAGGTAATAAAAAAGAGTGCAAAAATTATAGGGGAATAAGTCTGTTGAGTATACCTGGTAAAGTAAATGGCAGAGTTATTATTGAAAGAATTAAGAGCAAGACGGAGAGAAGGATAGCAGAAGAACAAAGAGGCTTTAGGAAAGGTAGGGGGTGTGTAGACCAAGTGTTTACAGTGAAACATGTAGGTGAACAGTATTTAGATAAGGGTAAAGAGGTTTTTGTGGCATTTATGGATTAGGAAAAGGCGAGTGACAGGGTGGATAGAGGAGAAATGTGCCAGATGTTGCCAATGTATGGAATAGGAGGTAGGTTACTGAAAGCAGTGAAGAGTTTTTACGATGATAGTGAGGGTCAGGTTAGAGTGTGTAGGAGAGAGGGAGATTATTTCCCAGTAAAAGTAGGCCTTAGACAAGGATGTGTAATGTCAACATGGTTGTTCAATATATCCATAGATGGGGTTGAAAGAGAAGTGAATGCTCGGGCGTTGGCAAGAGGTGTGAGGTTAAAAGAAAAAGTGTCAAACACAAGGTGGGAGTTCTCACAGTTGCCCTTTGCGGATGATATTGTGCTTTTGGGAGATTCTGAAGAGAAGTTGCAGAGGTTGATAGATGAGTTTGGTAAGGTATGTAAAATAAGAAAATAAAAAGTGAATATAGGAAAGAGTAAGATGAGGATAACGAAAAAATTAGGTTATGAATGATTGGATATCAGTTTGGAGGGAGAGAATATGGAGGAGGTGAATGTATTCAGATATTTAGGAGTAGACGTGTCAGCAGATGGGTCTATGAAAGATGAGGTGAATCATAGAATTGATGAGAAAAAGGTGAGTGGTGCACTTAGGAGTCTGTGGAGACAACGAATTTTGTCCATGGAAGCAAAGAGGGGAATGTATGAGAGTATAGTTATACCAATGCTCTTACGTGGGTGTGAAGCATGGGTGGTGAATGTTGCAACAAGGAGAAGGCTGGAGGCAGTGGAGATGTCGTGTCTGAGAGCAATGTGTGGTGTGAATATAATGCAGAGAACTCGTAGTTTGGAAATTAGGAGGTGTGGGATTACAAAAACTATTATCCAGTGGGGTGAGGAGGGGTTGTCGATGTGGGTCGGACATGTAGAGAGGAACAAAATAGAATGCCTTCGAGATTATATAAATCGGCCTAGGAAAAGTTGGAGGGAGGGGGTAAAGAAGGTTTTGTATGGGAGGGGCTTGGACTTCCAGCAAGAAGGCATGAGTGTGTTAGATAATGAAACTGGCAAGCCAGACTTGAGTCCTGAGACGGAAAGTACAGAGTCTGCACTCTGAAGGAGGGGTGTTAATGTTGCAGTTGTATAAATGTATTATAAGCATTTCTCTAGCAAGACAATGATGGAGTGAATGATGATGAAAGTTTTTCTTTTTCAGGCCACCCTGCCTTGGTGGGACACGGTCATTGTGTTAATAAAAAAAATATAAACTTGTAAAACAACCACTGTGAGAAAAATAGTGAACTTCCTAAGCGCTTTCGTGATTTCTTACATTTTCAAGGAGCTATAAATATAATAGAACAGCAGAAAGCTGGTAACGCTTAGATATCTCACAAACGGCATAACACCGGTCCCAACTTGATGCAGGTGGAAGTGTCAAAGATCTGTCACGCATAGCTTAAATTCTTCCCAAATTTTATTAACTGAAAAATGAAAAATGTATTTCTCTCATAAAAGGCCTCGCAAACAATTGAAATGTTTGGAGCTTTACAGATAACTACATTGGCCATTTCTTAGTTAAGTTTGTATTCCAAAATATAATTTGTGTGATATGATAAGAGTAAATAATTTGAAGGGAAGAGTGAATTCCTGCACAAGACATACTAGCATAGAGATATTAAATCATCAAATGATATGGTAGAAGTGCTTGTAATAACATATAGACCAAAACTCTGCTAATTATTCTCGTATGCAAAATATCAGCAATGAAAAATTCGTTGAACAGTTAGGGAAGAAAGACAGCTGCCTTGAAAATTAGACATTTCAACTTCTCAAATGTAAAATAGAAGATGATAAACAATAGCAGTGTGCCAGAATTAGTACCAGGAGGTACTCTGGCCGAATAAGCACTTAGGAGAACACTGTATCAACATCTGTGGCCACACGCTATTCAACATCTTACCAGGAGATATTAGAAACACCGCTGGAACAAGTGTAGATATGTGGAGCAGCGGGCCTCTAATAGCAACAACCTGGTTGACCACGCAATCATCAGACTAGTCTGGCCCATTTGCGGGCTCCGTGAGTACTGAGATTCTCGAAACTCATCAAAAGTATAAGATGTTTAAATTGATCTAATTTGTATAACCCTAAACTATTATTCATATAAAAATCAATACTATTTTAATAACTCTGCATTCAATTATGTGTCTCCCAACCATACACTTGCTTGATACAAATTTCTCGGCCTTTTGAAAATAAATTGGATGGTTAAAATCTTTCTCATGAATACAGAGAGTATTAGACTTCTGTCCAGTTCTAATGCTATATTTATGTTGTGGTTCAAGTTTTTTTTAATTTGACTGCAATAACCTTTATAACTTTTTTATATGAAATCTTGTAGATAGAGCCATCAGCATTTTGGGGGGAATTTTTAATCAGATTTTTTTTTTTGTACTGTATCAAGATATTTTAATACAACTTTGATTTTAAAATTCTTAAGTAGAGAAGGTACATAATGGTAAGGGAGAGACAACATATTCTTGGTATAATATACTAAACGGTACAGATATGTTGATGATGTTTTTCTCCTAATGCCTAAGAATAATGATGTAAATCATTTTCTTGTTGAATTAAATAGTCTAGCTCAGTCCATAAATTTTACTGATGAGTTTGAACAAAATACCTTACTGCCTTTATTTTAGACGTCTCAGTTATTAAGAGGAACTATGTTTTTAAACTCAAAATATACAGAAAACTAACAAATATTTGTTCTTGTTGTGCACAATTATTCGTCGCATCATAATATATTTAAACTTTCAGTATTCTCCTCCATGTTTTTGGGAGCTTAGAGTATTTGTAGATCAGATTTCATAGATAAAGAAATCTTTAAGTTTTATGAAATAACTAATGATCTAAAATACCAAAAATGCCTAATTGATAATTCCTGCAAATTTGCTGGAAATACATTTTGCAATTCAAAAACTGACAATCATGTTCAACCAAGAATATGTTGGTTCTCCCTTACTATGAAAACATTCTCGATATTCCATCTCCAGTTAAGAATTTTAAAATCAAAGTTGTAATTAAAAATATTGATAGAATACAAAAATCATCTGATTAAAAATTCACCAAAAAATTTAAGCTATGCGTGATGTTCTTTACACTCCCACCCACATCACACTCTGACGGCTGTAATGTCGTATGTGAGGTGATATCTGAGCCTAATAAGCCTTCTGCTCATGTATTTTTGTACATATCCTTGATAATGTGAGAAATCGCGAAAGCGCATGAAAGTTCACTATTTTTTCACGGTGTATGTTTAGCAGATTGTGATATCTCCTCTTTACTGTGATCTTGTTTCACGCACGGATACGACAGTTTAGGTGTCACTCTAAACAACATATATCCCAAACCCCAGCACAATGAACATTCGATGTTACAAGGTAGCACTGTTTCTCCCTTCATTAGTTAGTAGTCTTGGAGAATGATGCACTCACCTGGGTGTGTAGTCCAAGAAGCTGCGACCTTGACGGATCTGGATGCGGTGTCGCTCCACCTCTACCGTGTCCAGAGTGTTGTTAAAGAACCAGATGAAGTGTAAGTCGTCGTCTGGCTGTGCGTCTACACGACAGGTGAGCCGCACGTCCTCTCCCTCCGCCACGGCCACCGTCTGCGGCCCTCCCATGCACACTGGCAGATCTGCAGAGATGGCAGAGTTAGTATGGGTATGTATGCGTATGTGTGAGTATCCACCTATTTGTGATTACTGGGATCGAGTCCAGTCTCCGGCCCTTTCTTTTAACATTCTGTTTGCCGAATTTATTCCCTCCTAACCTTGTGGACCATGTCATACCTTTTCTTAAAATTAGTATAAAGTCTGCCTCCACTACTTCTTTGTCCAGATAATAAGAACATAAGAACATAAGAAAGGAGGAACACTGCAGCAGGCCTGTTGGCCCATAATAGGCACGTCCTTCACATTCCATCACACTAACTGAACTCTCTTTGGTTTAAGAAATATTTCTTCACAGGTCTGCGTTTCATCTTTCTTTGACCTCCAAATGTGTCTTTATGTACCTGTTTCCGGTATCTTAAGCAGTCTCTCTCATCCCACCTTCACAAGTCCTTAGAGTGTTTTATATGCCGTTGTCATATTTCCCTTTGTTCTTCTATCCTCTAATGTCAAGTTCGATTCTTTTTTAGTCTCGCTTTATAGTTCACTACTCGTACCTCAGTGTCTGGATGTATCTTATCAGGTGGAGGCTCCACATTGGTGCTGCATACTCCATTATGAGCCTGGTATGTATCGCATAAGAGGTCTTGAATGACTTTAGATTCCCGGAAGCTTATTCTAGATTTGCTAAATGAGCCTTCGTTACAGAGGTTATTCATTTTTCAGTTTGTGTGTGCTTCAGTAGACATGCTCGACTCTATGTTCATCCTTAGGTTTTTATCCTTGATTGAAGTTAGCAGCCTCTGTCTCCCAAACCTATACTCTGTTTCCGATCTTCTTTTTACTTCCGCACTTTTCTTATGTTTTTATGTGGTAAGGATGAACTAAAGTAGCCACGTATATGACCAATCTTGCTTTTAGGCTTGGTCACTTAGTAGTCTTTCCTTATCCTTATCGGCTTTTATTTTCCACATTAATGTTACACTGACTGCTAACAGTGAAACCTCTGACTATCTCTTATGATATGTCATTTGAATATACCAGAAATAGACCTGGTTGTGCTATACTTTTGCATCATGACAACTTTTCTCTAACAAGTACTCCTCATGTCCATCCCATCCGGTACTCCTTCATTATGTAGTATAATCGCTGTTATTCCTGCTCTCTTTATGTTTATGTCCCAGTATTTGTGAAGTACACATTAAATATCTTATATATATAATCCGCAGATCTCTTTTCCGTGCCTCACTTCTGTTACTCTGTAAATAAACCCTGACAGGTTTGTGCGGCAAGAGTTATCTTAGAACCCGTAATGGCAAATGTTTATCAAATCACTTCTCTTGAAGTGATCATCCGCTGTCCAACTGGTTATGGTCTGGATTACCTTACATAGTATGTCTGTCGCTGAGATGTAGTTGAACACTTCCTGTCTGTGTCCTTTCATAGATTTTGATACTATATTAATTAAACTGTCTTCCAGATCTTTGGAAGACAAATACATCACCTTTTTGTTGATTTTAGCTAGTTCTTCGAACAATTCTTCTTCTTATGCTTCATCTCGTAGAATCCATGGTGACATTCTACTATGTCACAATGCTCTTGATGTATACATTTCTCTCCGAAGTTTGTTCACTTCTTCCCATTGGGTAACTGGCTTCCAGTAACATTTGGTGTTCCTTTTATCTTTGGTGTTGCTGTTTCCACTGAAAACACCTCTTGAAACACTATATGTTCCACTCATAGGTTTCCTTTCCGTTTTCTAGTTCGTGCTCCCATTTTCGTCTTCAGTACTGTCAACCATAGACTGTCACTTTCAAGTTTCGGTCTGGAATCTGCTTTTGCAGGTAAATTAATCTCAAACTGCTGCTCAGCTTCTCTCCTCACACTTGAATATTAGTTTGTACACTTCTGCTCACTTCTCTGTTTTACGCTCATTTGATTTCTATTGTTTTTGCGTGCTCTTGTACTTATATTTTTTTCCTATCTGCATCTTTGGTTTAACCACAGACTTTCTCCATGTATACCATATTCTCTTCGCCTAGGAATGAAATTCTCTGAATCCTGGCATGGTTTGGTTATGTACGTCCTCTCATTAAGGGTCTTTTGTTCCAATTCCCTTCCTCTTTTCGGTGCATTCAAGAAAGATTTCATCTCTTCAAAGTTTTCTTTCCTACGAGCTGGTTTCTCCCATTCACGAGTATTATTCATCACTTGATGATTATTTCCACTAGGCTTTGGAAATTCACTACTGTTTGGTCGCAATCGCCCAAAAGCCTCTTATATTATATTTCGTCCTTGTCGGATTCACTTATTGATAATACTTGATCCGTTCTTGCTGGCTCACTTCATCTTCTTTCTCTATGCCCTTGACATGCTGGGGAAAAAAAGAAGTTTCAATCACCACTTCTATAATTTACCTCTCGAATTTTCTGGTCGCCTTTGTGGGTCCCAATGTTCTTAGTTTATTTCTTTGTGGTTAAACGAATAGTATAGTGGCTCTTCTAGCTGCATCAGCAATAGTGTCAATCATTGCTTTGTTGTTCTTTTTATAATCCGGTCTTGGTCCCCTATTATTAGGTGTTGGGTTGGCAATCATGACTACTACTACTCTGGTTCCCCCAGTCTAGATTATGTTCACCACATAGATATTTGACTGATTTCTGTTGATCAATCTCGATTCTCCAAATAACTACTCATTTCTTATTAGAAGAGCGACGTCTTCTCCCATGTTACTAATATTTTCTCTCATTGCTTAATATGCTTCTGGGAATATGGCATCTGTTATCATTTGTTTTCTCTCGGTGATAGCTATGAGGTGTGGGACTGCGTCAGCTATCAGTTCTTTCACTTCCTTACTCCTGTTTAATTAAACGATTTGCAATTGTGTACGATGCTCCGAGCTTCCTCTCTTTCATTATGTTCTGATTTGTGTTCACAATGCTTTCTGCTTATTGCTCATGTGTGAGGAAGGGAAGAGGAGAGGTTGGAATTGAACTTTAACTGGGGAGAGGGATCATGGTTTTAGTTGTTTATATAGGGAGTGGGAAAGAGGATGTGGGTTTAATGTTAGTATTGGGGAATTAAGGGTGGGTCCTAATTTGTGCCTTGGTGAAATTTAAGGTTGTGTGTTCCGTCCTCTTGTAACCTCCTCTGCTTCTCCTTCCTGTATCTAACGATATTTATACTACTCCCTCAACCGTTTACTTTCCAGTTCCTTCTTGTCTTGATGCAGGTATGTTTAGTGATGATTTCTGGATGCTTTCTGTCACAATATCTTGTTTTGAGCTAGCAGTGACAACAAGATTAGTGGATACTGTGCTTTCCTTTTAAAAAAAAAATTCCATCTGGTCTAAATCTCTCTCTCCTCCCGTACCCACAATGGCCCATACAAACTCCTGTTCCTCCTCCATTCATCTCATCTTTGACCTGTCATCAGTCTCAAACCCATGCATCTCTTTCCCTTCATAGTTATCTCTCTCGTGTCACCAACTTCCTTGATGTCTCCTTCATATCCTGTGTCTTCTCGTATCATTACAAAATTTCTGCTAATGACCTTTCTCCATTGTTCCTTCATGATTCGTCTATTCATGCTTTTTCTTTTATGTTTATTGCCCCTACTACTCTGCCTCTCATTTTCGTCATAGTCTCCTTCAGCTTTTCCAGTCATTGTTCTTTTATTTCAGCCATAGTTGTGGTTTTCTCCTTTACATGCATTTTTTATTCATTTTCCTGGTTTCTCTCCAGAAAGTATTTACTTTTCTTTCCCACTTCTCATTAGGTCTTCTTTTTAAACCAGAGTTATTATCATATCTAGTTATTGCTACCCACCTTCATCTCTTCCATATATCCATCTTTTTTAGTTGCTATTTTGATTTACTATTTTCTTTCCCTCTAGGTTCCAGACATTCATGTGACCTTGTCCTGTTAGTGAAATTAGCCTATTTAGGTTATGGAGTGACTGTCAGTGATGCCAGGTGATGGCTCCACTCTCCCATAGACTAGTGTATAACCTCTTCTCTTGGTTTCAGCTTCCCAGAATGAGAAACTATCAGCTAGTGCACTTGTTAATATTTAAAAATTTTGACATAGTCAATAAATGATCATTATTCTGCATTTTTGTCTTCTAATACATATGATTGCCAATGCACGAAAGTATGTGCGTGTTTTTGTATGAGTAAGAAAGAGTTGTGTGTGTTTGCATGCGTGTGTGCTTGTTTGTGTGTCCGGGATCAGAATTATCCTGTCATTACCGAAAATAATTTGATCTGGCAATTTATTCCTAGACCGGTGCCTTCAGGGGGATTTCCTTCTCTTATATCTAATTGTCAGGTGTGTGTGTGTGTGTGGGTGTGTGTGTGCGTGTTTTAATGTATGTATATAGTCATATGAGTATAAGGGAGAAAATTGTCCTCAGTGTGTCTACAAGTATTGATGTTAACACCGTGGAGGCACGCTTGTGTGCCTCCACGGTGTCGTCCCAGCGTTCCTTAGATTACATTATTCTGCCTAAACTGTTGTGTACGAGTTTATGTAACACACATGAAAATGTAAATAACTCATTTTGCCTTATTCCTAGTATATCATTCATAGTTTAATAATATGATATTATATCCTTCATAGTATAATAATAATGTATTAAAATGACCCCAATGGAAATATGTCACCTTGTCTGATTTTTTTGGGTTATCCTGGGTTCTCTACACATAACCGTATTTGCACCGTATTTGTGTATACCTGGATAAATGTACTTACTTATGAAATGCTCTGCATACAAGGGGGCTTTTGGCATGTACACCCAACTATTATTTTCCTTTCTTCAGCTATGTATCATATCAAAATAAATTTCTTATTCTTATTTATGCGTGTGCGGGTGCTCATCTCTTTTCGTTCTCACCTAGTCTTAGCTTTTCCAAATACCCCTCAGGCCTACGAGGTCGTAGGCCTGAGGGGTATGGCCTACGGCTGATATAGTACTCGCGCACTCATCACCACTTACTACATTCTATAATAGGGATTGAGGTGGCTTTCGTTTTCTTCTTTCCCTTTGTCTATACACAATGTATTTATGACATCATCACATCTAGTTTTTCCTCCTCAAATTCACGATAACAAAAAATAATGTCAGTTTTTGAGGATAATCTACAAGGCAAACTTCATGGCAGTGTGATCATACCTCAGTTCTCTTCGTCCTCTCTCACCCGATTTCAGGTGACCATTCAGTCATTTATATAATCACTTGTATCTCAGTATCACTTGCAGATATTTTCAGATATTTCACTCTAGAGTGATGCCATTGATCAAAATTAGAGGAGCAGGTAGGAATAATAGGGAGAGTGCTGCAATGGATTAGGGAATACCTGACGGGAAAGAAACAACGAGTGTTGGTACATGATGAAGTGTCAAAGTGGGCACATGTGTCGAGTGGGGTTCCACAAGGGTCAGTCCTAGGTCCGGTGCTGTTTCTTGTAAATGTGAATGACATGATTCAGAAGTGTTACTCTCCGCTTATGTGAAACTGATGAGGAGAGTAAAATCGGGCGAGGATCAGTTAAGATTACAAGGTGATCTGGACAGACTGCAAGTCTGATCTGACAAATGGCTCCTGGAGTTTAACCCGAGTAAGTGTAAAGTCATGAAGATTGGGGAAGGACAAAGAATACCGTAGACGGAGCACAGGTTAGGGGATCAAAGGCTACAAACGGCACTTAGAGAAAGTGCAAAAATTTGCAAAACGTTTAGTCCCGGAACTGAGAGGTATGTCTTATGAGGAGAGGTTAAGGGAACTCAACCTGATGACACTAGAGGATAGGAGGGACAGGGGGGACATGATAACGTATAAAATACTGAGAGGAATTGAAAAGGTGGACAGGGCTCGAATGTTTCAGAGATGGAATACAGAAACAAAGGGCCACAATTGGAAGCTGAAAACCCAATGAGTCATAGGGATGTTAGGAAGTATTTCTTTAGCCTTAGAATTGTCAGGAAGTGGAATAATCTGGAGAGTAAAGTAGTGGAAGCAAGTTCCATACATAGCTTTAAGAAGAGGCATGATAAAGCTCATGAAACAGGGAGAGAGTGACTTAGTATTGACCAGTGAAGAGGCGGGGCCAGGAGCTATGACTCGATCCCTACAACCAAATATAGGATAGTACATATAGGTGAGTACACTCGTACATAGTACACTATATACACACACATTCACACTCACACTCACGCATACACACACACGTTCACACACACACACACACACACAAATGAGGGAACTTGATATACCAAAGGCAACAGAACCAGAAGTATAATAACTAAGCAGCCATATAACACACAAGTTCCTCACGTGGATGTTTATCGAATCATTAAAGACAGATGTAATGCAATTTGACCTGAAGTCAGTAAACGTATTACCAATATTCAAGAAAAGAAGAATAAACAACTCACCAGTGACCTTTACTATTGTAGAAAACAAATAATTATGAGAAATCACAAGGAAGATATGCTGAAAATCTAGAGATCATTAAATTCCTAACAGAACACCAACCTGGTTTCAGAAATGGCACATGTGATCGACTAACACAGATGAGGCAGAAAAGAAGAGGGTGGATGGGCTTTATATTGCTTAATTTCGAAGAGGTTTTAGATAGTTGCCATATACAGAAGGCTAGAAGGCAAGCTGCTGTTATACTTGACGGTTCTACAAAAATGAGTAATGGGTCCTGTGCTTTATATAGTGTAAATAAATTAACCTGGTTCCAGGAGCCACATTAATAAGGAGACTGCAAAATGAACAAGGTAAAAGAGGGCTGTTTGAACCCCCGAATAGATTTTCTGAATAGTCGGATAAATCTTTACTGGTATATGTATACCTAGCATAAGCAGTTATGATACTGAAAGATAAGGAAAGAGGGTAGTAAACAGAGTAACATTTGGAAGGATAACGTAAATAGTTAAAAAAAAAATATTTGAAAACAACCATTACCCCGAGTCTGTTTCCTGAGGCACATATAAAAAATATTCAGAAGTATCATTAGTACTAAAGACACAAGAAATCCCTTCGTAATTGAAGGGATTTAGGGAAACAATATTTGCAATATTAACGATATTAGAGCGGCCCCTAATGGATCCACGATCTTATCTCTAAATGTACATTGACAGGATCATATGGAGGAACAGAGTGGTACCAAGGGTAGACAGCAACCACCATGGAAGGTACAACTTCCCTATCTATCATGTAAAGCAAAAGCCTTCTGCATGTTCGCCACTCTGGTATGATTGATGGTCTCATTATTCTGCCTCCTAAGATGTTACTTAAAACTTTAAAACTTCCTATATTCAGTACACACTTATCTTTATTTACCAAGGGTTTTTCCTAGAGCTTCTTATTCCTTCAATATTTAACTTCACAATGTATGAGAGCTCACACATTGTGAAGTTAAGTACATTAATAATAAAAGTACTAATACAGTAAGTAGATATTGTTAATAATTTAGTAAATGTGCTTACACAGTACAGTGATAGGAGTACTAGTACAGGAACACGACAGTGATAAGATATTAAATGTACTCAAATGATAACAAGAGAATTCATACAGAAAGAAGAGAGAGTAATAGAGTACTCCAACATACTGAGTGATAATTTTAGTACAATATTAGAGAAGAAGAAGAGTGACAATCCTAGCACTGTACAGAGTGACAGCAAAAGTACTCACATCGTATGGAGAGGGGGACGGTGTTACTGACGGAGGTGCCCAGAGAGTTAGTGACGGTACATGTGTAGTTGCCCGCTGAGGTGCGTCGTACCATCTGGAGTACCAGGTTCCTATTGGACAATATCACGCCCAGCTTCCTGTCCGGCTGTACCTGCTGCCCCTGCACGCCAGCCAGACACACAGGTAAATGGATCAATATACTGAGACGAAGGTGCACGGAGATTGGTAAAAATATTAAAATATCCGTTAATTTATAGAGAAAGTGAGAATGAGAAAGGGAGAGAAAAAAAAAATAAAAAAGGACATCGAAGATATATATGTATATATATATATATATATATATATATATATATATATATATATATATATATATATATATATATATATATATATATATATATCACTAACAACACTGTGACTGGAACTCACTGGGACTCGAACCCATGTCGTTTTGGCTCGCCTCATGGTGAGCGAAATTCACATGACGCTCTAACCCACAGTTTTATAACTGTTGTGTAAGCGCGCCTCTGGCAAGACAGTGATGGAGTGAATGATGATTAAAGTTTTTCTTTTCGGCGCTGCTTTGGTGGGAGACGGCCGATGTGTTAAGAATTATATATATATATATATATATATATATATATATATATATATATATATATATATATATATATATATATATATATATATATATATATATATATATATATATATATATATATATATATATATGTCGTGCCGAATAGGTAAAACTGGTCAAATAGCAAGAACTCAACTCATTTAAAATTAAGTCCTTTCTAAAATTTTCTTTTATACGGTTAAATATATATATTTTTTCATTTATGTTAATGTAAAAATTAACAGACATGCGTACAGACAAATACAAACAGGTAGAAAGACCGAAACATACAGCTTTAATAATTAAGGAAAACCGTAATAACAGGTTTACAAACAATTAAAAGAACATGCAGTGTCTAATCCCATGGCAAACCAGTGATGAAACTCGCCAGCCATTGTTCCAACCCATGACCCACGCAGGCTTAGACAGACGTACATAACTAGACATACAAACACGTTTCTCAGCTTACAAACTTATAGACAGACAGAAAAATACCAAAATACTACAGAGAGACAAAGTCGATCTAAAAAAAATGAAATGGTGTCATAGTATGACTGAGGGACTGATTGCCCATCAATAATCCCTAACTTTTATTGTCTGCAGTGTTATAATCGCCTGTATACGACTGACTGAGCCTGCTGCGCATCAGAGTAAACAGTGACCAAAGATAATGAAGTAAAGAATATAAATAGATAACTGGAAGCTCACATCAGACGCTCACTCCCAAACATCTGGAAGCTCACACCTCAGGCGCTCACTATCAGACAAATAGAAGCTCACACCTCAAACGCTCAAAGCCTGACAACTGGAAGCTTACACCTCCGGCGCTCACAACCAGACAATTGGAAGCTAACACCTCAGGCGCTCAAACCAGACAACTGGTAGAATTTCCTTAACTAGTCTGTTGAATTAATTATATGAGGATAATAAGGCTGGCAAGGCAAATTGAGACGCTGTACATATATAACCCAAATCGCCTAAACTGACTGACAATGTAGTTAGATTTTACTGTGATTTGCCCAGTAAAACGCCTAGGACATTTTCTCAGATAGACACTAGGAGGGTGTCGTACTCTCTCAGCTTGGGGCAAGAAAAGGATGGAAAAGATAGTAAAAATTATGTCAGCTTATTGAGGGACAGGAACTTGGTGAGGAGATAAAAGACATCGTGGACATCATTGTTACAAACCCTGGTTTCCATTCTTTTGACGTCAGAGATTTTTGACAGATTTTCACGTATAGCATTAAACACAAGTGGTACGCAATGCAGGGTATAGTCAGTGGGATTGACAACCTGCAGTCCTGGGCAACTGTGACTTGTTCATGGTTTATATGCTGTATACAGTTGCAGCGTCAAAGAAGGGAGATGGGCTTGGGGTCTTGTACCCGTAAAAATCCCCTCAGCCACTCAAAGTTCCCTAAATTAAAATAACAATAATAATAACTCTGCCTATATAACAAATTACCTAGCCGTCCTCTTAAACGCACATAACCATCTCTAAGCATCTCAGTATAAATATTCTGGCGCCGTCGCTGGCGCCAGCAGGCCTAAATTCACCTAAATTATCTTTGTTTTTGATAATTAGTGTGTCCTCTGACAGGGACTCTGGGGTGCTTACCAGCGCGTTATTCTCCACGAACCAGATTTTGAGCTCGTTGTTCATCACCTCGGTGACCTTTTAGATTGTTGAACAGTTAAAGGAGAAAGGTAAGGAAGTCACCCGACTGGACCTCTTCACGGGAGTTGATTTCGTGTTTCCCAAAGAGAAGTTTCGAGTCACTGCTGTAAAATGAGTGGATTAACGGATCAAGGGTAGAGGAGAAATTAGTATTGAACAGCTCTGAGTATAACGTTTCTTTTGACTGAATTAAAAGGCATTTTTAGAATCAAACTTTATCGACGATTTCGATCATGTGAGGGTACTGAAATAGCCTAATGATGATGGCTGCATCATGATTGAATATTTTCACAGCTGCCCTGGCACAAGGTGGCGTAGAAAATTACCGACAGAGACGAGATCGATTCCTGCGTCCTTCGTGTCCTAGTGCACAGAGAGATGCTACAGAAAAATAAAAGAGAGCTCATAGTCTCCGGAAAGCTACAGCGAAACAAATACCTGCAAATCTTGTGTACTTCGACAAGAAACGCTCTGCAATATTTATAACTGATGCACTGCACATGTGCTTGATATGTTGTGGTCTTAAACCCGTAAAACCGCCCTCTGATCCTGATGAGAAGGACGGCAACTTTATGCACTTCTGGTTCTTAGCCTTGTAATGGATCTACTCTGGTTATTAGATCAGGTTGGTATTTCTCCTATAGAGTATCATCGGGGCTGCATTGGAATCTGTGGGGGCAATTTTATCGTGGCTGGTGTTAGTCTGATTGGAACTTTCATGTTGGAGATATTAGGAGATATTACTCACTTCTCTAGAGGGTGTTTTTCGATGATTAAGGCGGATAAGATTATCATTTTGGGGAATTCATTCACTGGCCATATAAAAGATAATTTTAGTAACTTGTTCCTGGCCGAATGGCCTGGCAGGTATTGCAGAACAAGAGGATATGAGTCATGCTCCGTGCTTTGGGGAACATGGCGGATATTTCTCTAAAGGTCAATTAGTTTGGTGGCAACTTGAATGTGTTGGGCGTTAGGGATGCGTAGCAAAGTAATAACAAATGACAATTTAATGGTTTCCATGGGTGATTTGTTATGGGGAAGCCGGCCGGGGTGTTGTCTTGCTTGCTGGGAATGAATGGTAGTCGTTGTTGCCCTAAGCCACGTACAACCGGCAGTGATTAGTTGCAGGATTTCTTCTGAGCGACAGCAGGTATTCCTGATTTTACTCGTATTTACATGGACTTTTAAAATTATATACATTAATTAACGACAAGAATCTTACTTCCGGTAGAGGTAAATCAGATCACTCTGCTAGTAGAGAGATGATTATTCAAGTCAAATATTGCGTTATCCATGGACAGATTTTCAAGAGGCAGACGCTAATGTCTAGCTAACGCGTTTAAGTTTTACACTAGTACATATAAAGAAAACTTGAGAATGGTACATACGTAATAAATTAAATTATATGTTAATTAAACACTGGAATATTTTTATTACAAAATAAAGCATGGAATTGATATCTGAAGCATGGAAAGCAATGTTTACCCAGCTTCATGTGCAAAAGTACTGCTATCGGCGAGTATCGGCCATTTTAATGGTAACGATAGGAGGCTAGTTTGTTGTATACGAGGCTATTGTGTTGCGTTTGAGGCTATTCTGTTCTATATATTTTTTCTTTGTAGATTCGCCTGTATAATCGCCAGGCCCGGGCCTTTTCCAAGAGGTGGCCCGGGCCTTTTCCAAGAGGTGGCCCGGGCCTTTTCCAAGAGGTGGCCCGGCCTTGGCTTCCTGTCATGGGAGTGTCTCAGACCAATGTCTGCCATGGGAGGAGGTACAAGTACCTCCTCTGTTCTATATGAGGCTAGTGTGTTGTATATGAGACTAGTGTGTTATATATGAGGCAAGTGTGTTGTATATGAGGTAAGTGTGTTGTATATTTGGCTAGTGTGTTGTATACGAGACTAGTGTGTTATATATGAGGCAACTGAGTTGTATATTTGGCTAGTGTGTTGTATCTGAGGCTAGTATGTTGTATATGAGGCTAGTGTTATATACGAGGCTAGTGTTGTATTCACGAGGTTAGTGTGATATACACGAGGCTAGTGTGTTGTATACAAGGCTAGTATAGACATGGCTGGTGTGGCTTGGGGACCTCCGTACATAATTGCTCTATGAAAACTTTGTGTTACTAGGAAAAACAATGTAGGCTGTGTACCTGAGTGTGTGCAGTGGTGGGGAGCCAAGCACCTGGTGGGCTGGAGGCAGTGTTGGTGGGGAGCGCTGGGAAGAGTTAGAGAGAGATATATGGGGGAAGGTGCAAGTGAGGGAGAAAATGTTGGGGAGTTGAACGTTACGGAGAGTGATGGGGATGAGAAAGAGCGAGGGAGAGAGTGGTGGGGGAAAGAGAAAGTGGTGGGGAAGTGAGTGCAAGGGAGAGAGTTGTGGAGAGGAGAAAGCGAGGGAGTGTGTTGGGGATGTGCGTGCGAGAGTGGTGGATGGGATAAAACAGCCAAATAGAGTAGTGGGGAGGAAAGAGAGCGAGGGAGAAAGTGTTGAGGGAAAAAAAGAGCGAGGAAAAGTGTTGAGGAGAGTTGTGAGGGAGAAAGTGGAGTGGGGAGGAGAGTTGTGAGGGAGAGAGTGGTGGGGAGAAGAGTTGTGAGAAAGAGAGTGGTGGGGAAGAGTGTTGGGGAGGAAAGAGATCGAGGGAGAGTGTGGTGGGGAGGAAAGAAAACGAAGGAGTGTGTGTTGGGAGCAAAGATAGCGAAAGTGTGGTGGGGAGGAAAGAGAGCGAATAAGAGAGTGTTGGGGAGAAAAGTTGTGAGGGAGAGAGAGTTGGGAAGGAGAGTTGTGAGGGAGAGGGTGCTGGGGAGGAGAGTTGTGAGGGAGAGAGTGTTGGTGAGGAGAGTTGTGACGGAGAGAGGGATGGGGAGGAAAGAGAGCGAGGAATAGTGGTAGGGAGGAAAGAGAGTTAGGAAGAAAGTAATAGGGAGGAAAGAGACCGAGAGAGTGTTGGGGAGGAAACAGAGCTAGAGAGAGATTGGTGGGCAGAAAAGGGAGCTAGGGAGTGTGTGTTGGAGAGAAGAGAGAGCTGGGAGAATGTTGGGGAGAAAAGGGAGCGAGGGAGAGTGTCGGGGAGGAAAGAGAGCAAGGAAGAGAGTGTTGGGGAGGAAAGAGAGCGAATGAGAAAGTAGTGGGGAGGAGAGTTGTAAGGGAACAGGTTAAATATATGGGAAGTGAGTCTAGTACAAGAAACAATGCTGAAATAGGTTTATAATTAAATATTTATCATGCGACAGAGAGAGAGAGAGAGAGAGAGAGAGAGAGAGAGAGAGAGAGAGAGAGAGAGAGAGAGAGAGAGAGAGAGAGAGAGAGAGGTGGGGCATGGGAAGGGGTGAGGACAGGAAGAAACAGAAGCGCCGTGGACCTGGCCACAAGATATGGATTTTTTACGAGACTCAACAGTGTCGTAAACTGAAAGGGCTCGGCTGTGTTGTGTTGTGTTCTCTCTTGTTGGGTTGTGCTGTGTTCTCTCGTGTTGTGTTGTGTTCTTTCATGTGTTGTGTTCTCTCATGTGTTATGCTGTGTTCTCTCGTGTTGTGTTGTGTTCTCTCATGTTGGGTTGTGCTGTGATGTGGTGTCATGTCCTATATTGTGTTGTGTCATATTGTTTTCTGTCTTGTTTTGTTGTGTGTCTACCTGGATTCTACCTGGAGAGAATTCCAGGGGTCAACGCCCCCGCGGCCCGGTCTGTGACCAGGCCTCCTGTTGGACCAGAGCCTGATCAACCAGGCTGTTACTGCTGGCCACACGCAGTCCAACGTACTAACCACAGCCCGGCTGATCAGGTACCGACTTGAGGTGCCTGTCCAGTGCCTGCTTGAAGACAGCCAGGGGCTTGTTGGTAATAACCCTGATGTATGCTGGGAGGCAGTTGAACAATCTTGGGCCCCTCACACTTATTGTGTTCTCTCAACGTGCTAGTGGCACCCCTGCTTTTCATTGGGGGGATGTTACATCGCCTGCCGAGTCTTTTGCTTTCGTACGGAGTGATTTTTGTGTGCAAGTTTGGTACTAAGCCCTCGAGAATTTTCCATGTGTATATAATAATGTATCTCTCCCGCCTGCGCTCTAGAGAGTACAGGTTTAGGAACTTCAAGCGTTCCCAGTAGTTGAGGTGGTTTATCGCACTTATGCGTGCGGTGAAGGTTCTCTGCACATTTTCAAGGTCAGCAATTTCACCCGCCTTGAAAGGTGCAGTTAGTGTGCAGCAATATTCTAGCCTAGATAGAACAAGCGATCTGTAAAGTGTCAACATGGGCTTGGCATCCCTGGTTTTGAAGGTTCTCATTATCCATCCTGTCATTTTTCGAGCAGATGCAATTGCTACATTGTTATGGTCCTTGAAGGTGAGATCCTCTGACATGATCACTCCCAGGTCTTTGACATCAGTTTTTCGCTCTATTGTGTGGTTGGAATTAGTTTTGTACTCCGATGAGATTTTATTTTCTTCACGTTTTCCGTATCTGAGTAATTGAAATTTCTCATCATTGAACTTCATATTGTTTTGTGTGATGTGTTGTGCTGTCTTGTTTTGTTGTGTGTGATGTGCTGTGTTTTCTTGTTCTGGTGTGTGTGATGTGCTGTGCAGTCTTGTTCTGTTTTGTGTGATGTGCTGTGCTGGCTTGTTCTGTTGTGTGTGATGTGTTGTGCTGTCTTGGGCTGTGTCATGTTGTGTTCTATCGTGTTGTACTGTGTGGTGCATTGTGCTTTTCTTGTTCTGAGTTTTGATGTGTTTAGTTGTGTTGAGTTCAGTCAAGTTATGTTCTGTTGTATTGTGTTGAGATGTGTTGTGCTGTATTGCTTTACATTGTGTTATGCAAGATTGTGATGTGATGTATTGTGCTGTGCTATATTGTGATGCGCTGTACTTTGGTGTGGTAAATTGTGATATGCTCTATCGTGATGTATTGTGGCATGCGAGGCTATGATGTACTGTAATGTGTTGTGATAGGTTGTGATGTGCTGAGTTGTGCTATATAGAGTAGTATTGTCATGTGTTGTGCTAGGTTGTAATATGCTGTGTTGTGTTATATTGTGTGTTTGGTGTTTACCAAGTACATTACAATTTATTCTGTGTTCATCACACAACCACTTCTTGCAAATCCCTTAATACCAGCCAAACTAGCAGTCAGGACTGTGTATGTGTGTAGCGGCGCCCTCGTGACCCTGACTCACCACCAGGTTTATGCGTCAACCAACTAGTTAAAAAGTTGACTCCAGCCGAATTAGTGTTATATGTACTTACACTGCTGGATGGAGTCAGTCTTTCACCAGCAGGCTGATTACGTATTTTGGTCTATAGTATGAGTTGTGAACTAACTGCAGTGGGTGAGTTCGCATTGCTATCTCATTATATTGCTATTCTACTGCACTTTTGTACGTGTAAATATTGGTGGAAGGAATGTTCAAGTACTCGAAAATTCTCTCTTAGTGTTTCTTTTTGCCTTTGTTGTCGTGTGTTGTTTCAAGCATGAGGACTTTATTAACGGCCAAGTACTACACACCTTCCTTAGTGCTCCTGATTTCATACCGTTGTGTTGGCTGTGTTGTGCTTTATTGTGCTGTATTTTTGGTGGGTTGACTTCTGTCGTCTGTTACGTAATATTCTGTTGTGTTTTGCTGTGTTGTGTTGTGTTTTGACGTATTCTGTCTCGTGTCACGTTTTTTTCTGACATACTGTGGTGTACTGAGTTGTGATATATTGTGATATCTTGTGATGTGTTCTGTTGTCTTTCTTTATGTAGTATTGCTTTTTGTCGTATTGTGTTCTTCCGTGTTATGCTGAAAATGGTTATTTGTTCTTATTATGTTGAGTTGCGTTGTCTCGTGAATTGTTGTGTATGTTTCTCGCTAAAACACATCTGTAACACAATGTGTCATGTTGTGTTCTTTCGTCTGATTTTGTTTTATTGAGTCGTGTTGTGATGTATAGTGTTGCATTTTGCTTAATTGTGTTTTGTTGCGTTATGCTGGTTCGTATTCTGCTATGTGTTGTTCTGCGTTGTCCTCTGTTGTGTTGCGCTATGTTTTGAAGTGTTTTGTTATGTTTAGTTATGTCGTGTTGAGTTGTGGTATTATGTATTATGTTGTGTACTGAATAATATTGTGTAATATTGTCGTGTTTGCTTTTCTGAGTTGTGTTTCTTGTGGTGTCTTGTATTCATTTGCGTTTTGTGTTGTGTCGTGTGTTGTGTTATGCTATGATGTGCTGTGCTTAGTTATTTTCTTTTTTGTTTTATACACATTTGTGTGTTCTGTTATTTTGTAGTATTGTGTTGTGTGCAGTGTTGCTTTGTGTTATGTTGGAGTAGAGTTGTAAGGTGTTATGATTAGCTGCATTGTAATCTGCTGTTTATTTTGTGGGTAGTTCTGTGTTGTACTGTTTTGTGTATTTTGTTGTGTTGTGTAGAGTATAGCTTTGTGTTGTGTCTCATAGTATTCTGTCGAGTGTTCTGTATATCCTGTGTTGTGTTTGTTTATTGTGTCGTGTTCTATTGTGTTGTGTTTTGTCTTAAGTGTTTTGTTATGTGGAGTGTGTTGTTTTGTGTGGTCTCTTGATGCGTGGAGTTGAGATGTACTATGATGTTTTGTGTTTTGACGCTTTGGTAATTTTTTGGATTGTGTAATATGTTGTGTTACATTGCAATATGTTTTGTTGTGTTATTCTTTCTTTTTTATGTATTTTGTTGTGTTGTATGTTGATGTGTTATGTGTTGTTTTTGGTCGTGGAATGCTGTCCACGACCAAATGTGCTGCCAAGGCACGTACCCGCCTCCCTCCCACTACCTCGCGCATACCCCACGACAGATGTATGAAATCAACCACCAGGTACATTAACCCCCTACGTACATTTTTCCGAAAACCACCAATATCCAGGCTTAAAGCCCTAACAGCGAACGCCCACCCCCACCCACACTCCTAAGTACCCTTCCAAACCATTCCCGTACTCCGCCTAAATCTTCACAAAAATACACCACATGGTACGACGTATCCAAAAGCCCATATCTCAAACAAGTACCCTCACTCACTAAAGCGATTGAAAACAATTGCGCTCTAGAAGCCAAGATTCCATGCAGGAATCGAAAAACCGTCTCCCTAACCCTCGTTCTCAGCCTCAACTTCGGAAACCTACCCAAGTAGCCTGCCAATTATACTTAGGGTACTCTGCTACCCCCTGCACGACACCCCCTAACCCTAGCTTGTCCAAAACCCCCACCCGAAAACCCCTCGGCTCCCTGACTACTAGTAAAACCCTCAACATGGCATCACATAATCTCAGGTCACGTTCACTCCACCATCTCTGTACCTCATGCATGACCACCCCCACCCGCTTACCCCCACCCCCCTCTTCCACATATCTCTGCTTCACATAACCATATAAGCCTCCTATGTAAGGGAATCAACCCCAAACCTCCCTTACTGACCGGTGTCATGATAACCTCCTTATTTAGCCAATGTTTACCAAAACCCTATATATACCGCAACACTCTCTGTTGTAATAATACAACATCTCTCCCCACTAGCGGGTACACCCTCGCCACAAGCCACAATTTACTATACAGTAAAACATTCACTACCATGACCCTCTGCATTAACGTCATGTCTCCCGGTCTCCAACCATTCATTCGCCCTATTGTCGCCGCTATCACCTTAAAAGAATTTTCGTCCCTCGCCCTACTCGCGTCATTACAATAAAATATCCTGCAAATTTTCAAGCACTCAACAACATTCCAACCATAACTCATCCCCAATTCCCCCTCCCCCATCCATGTCCCCACCTCTAACAATTTAGATTTTGCACTGTTAATCCTCATCCCCATAGCTGCCCCAAAAACACTTATAATCCTACCTATAGCATCTAGCCCCTCCCACCCACCTACTAGAATGGTTGTGTCATCAACATAACCAACAATCCCTGACTCACAACCAGGTACCTGACCCCCTCCCCTACCCCCTTCGATACTAACCTATAAAAAGGGTCCTGCAAGCATGCAAACATAATTTGCAACAAAGGGCACCCCTGCCGCAAACCCCGCTTCATGCTCACCAGGTCTCCCACCCTCCCATTCACTTGAACCCGCACCAAAGCCCCCTCATACAACGTTTGGACCTAACCCACTACTTCATCCCCAAAACCCTGCTTACGAAGGATATCAAATAACATACTCCTATCCACACTGTCATAAGCCATTTCCCAATCAAGCCCTAACACCCTCCCCCATCTCGACCCTCAATGAACGCCCGAATCGTACCATGTCATTCCCCATACACCTCCCCTGTATCCCATACTGCCCATGCTCTATGATAGAATCCAAAACGTTTTTAACCCTATTACCAAAAATCCTTGCAAAATATTTGTAATCTGCACATAAAAGCGAAATAGCTCTGTAATCCCTAATCGTTTTCCCCAATTTCCCCTTAGGCACCAAAACTATGATTCCAGTGCACTGATCCTCACCCATAAACATTACTTCCTTCACACGATTGAAAACTTTCGTCAAACATTCCTTCAATACGCCCCAATGTTGAACATAAAAATGACTAGGTAAGCCATCGACTCCCGGCGCTTTACCCATTTGTATACCCTTTACCGCTAACCACACTTCCTCCTCAGTTATACTACCCTTCATATCTTTCCTCTCCTCCTCACTAATCCCTACCTGTATACCCTCCAAAACCTCTTCTTCTGCCTCCACCTCCCCCAACCTCTGGTCTAGGTACCGCCAGAACCAAACATCCACAAACCCGCTCATACCCTCTGTCGACCGCAGTACCTGTCCCTCCCTGTACCCTCCCAACTCCTCTTGCACCTTCTCTACACTACCTCTACACTACACTACCTGCACTACATCTCTAACAAGCCCTGTCTCCTCTTTCGAAACCCTTGCAAGACTGTCAAGGACAGTTTGTCCCCCACAGCACATCCTCAATGCCTGCCCTCACTCTGATAGCCTGGAATCTCTCATTCTGTATTTCCTTCAACTGACCCCTCAAAACCTCTATGTCCTCCAGCGAGTAACAAGCCCCCCCACATAACAATCCCTCAACTGCCCCTCCAAATACTAGCCCCCTCCAATAACTAGCATACATTCAAACAGCCCCCTCCCATCCCAACACTGCCAACACACCCCTGTGATCAGAAAACCCAACATCAACGCAATCCACGCCCTCCACCATAACATTCCTCGACACATACACATGGTCGAGCAGTGCAGCATAACCCCTACGTATGAACGTATGTTCAATATGCCACCCACCACCCCCTACTACATCTAACACCTGCTGCACCCAAAATGTCACGCAACACCCCCAACTCACACCCATCTCCTCTCGGTTTCACATCCCTCTTCCTAATCACACAGTTCCAATCCCCTGCAATAATAGTCACTACCGGCAAACCACATAAGAAATATATCAACTCCTCTCTCACAAACTCTTCCTTAGTTCTTCTACAACTTATAGCCGGCATATAAACTCCCACTATGCACACTCTGACATTCCCCCGGAAACCCTCAACCCTTACCACCCTCCCACCCCCTTCCCTCTTCCCATTCCAACAACCGAAAAGGACTGGTAACACGTATTCCCACAGCCACCCCTCCCTTGAAACTACCCGCATAAACTGTAAACCCACTTAACGTCAAATCTCTCCCCATCCTATAATTATGCTCCTGCAATATACACACATCCACATTTAAATGTCTCAGCATCACCTCTACCCATTTACGTTTGACCTCCGCTCGGAGGACATTTACGTTCATCGTTAAACACCTGAAAAGAATGCAGGGGGCTTTCCTCTATGCTTCAACTTCCTCATCACTACCAACTTACCCTGACCAAAGCTCTCTTCCTTTACTGGCACTCCCATTACTGGCCTGTCTGTTTTCCTTTCCATCCCTCCCTCTCTAACCTTGACACTCCCCCATCCCCCTTTTGCTACCTCCACCCAGGCCTCCTTGCACACCTGTTGCCCAGTTGTTAGGACATCATCCTCAACTATACCACTAGGCCTTTTCCTGGAGTCTTCTGTAGCCTCCATAGAATCACAACCCTCTCCCCTGTGCACTTCTACACAAACCTCCTGGACCTGAAGGCAAGGCCTACTCTCTGAGACGCCCATCACACTCGTCTCACCCTCATCCCTCCTCACATCGGATCCTGAGTCCACCACACCATGCTGTGAGTCCTCACACATAGGACTCTCCAACAACAGTGGAAAATCCTCCAAAAGTGGCTTGGACAAAGCCAAGTCCAAACCTTCCGGCAGAGCCACTACCTCCGTCTCCTCGTCCTGAGTCACTTGTGACAACTTTAGTACGAACTCGTCCTCTTTATCAAAAATGTCACTCCATTGTCCACTTGGTGCCCCGCTCATATTCTCCCGTGGCGTCTCATCCATAGCCTCCATAACCACCACGTCATCCTTCCTCGTACTATCAGCAGCACCATGTCTCTGGTGGCCCATCCGTCGATCACATGCTGCCGCCACATGCCCAGATGATCCACACAACCGACACATCCGAACCTGGCCCGCGTAAGTCACATAGACTTGCTGTTGGAACTCTTCCATCATGACGTAAGAAGGTATTTGACGTTTGAGCATCATTTTCAAGGAAAATGAACCTTCTGGCAGCCCGGCATAAGTCCCCTGGGTCCACCGGCCCACCGTGGCTGCATGGACAACACCAAATTGACTGAATACTTCCCATACATCCACATCCAAAGCTTCAAACGGTACATTACGAATTCTTACCCATGTGTAGAACTGGGACACATCTCGAAGCTGTACCTCTAATCCCGGGTTGACGACAATCCTCTTCTGATATTTTTCAACCACACGCTCATATGCGCTGGCCACTGCAAACTTGATGAATATCCTCAATGAACCGTTGAGGGATATCCCATATAATTCCTCGTTGGATATCAATAAAGAATCCCTGAAAACAGCTGGGAGGAGAACATCTGCGTTGCTTAGGTAAATCGCGCCCTGCAACACTTCAATACAGACAGTATTGACACAATGTCTGTAGCGCTCCGCCATGTTGGTGAAAAACACCAGTTCTCAATTCCACCGCCAGGGACCAGAGACAAGCACACCCACACTCCGCAAAGATTAGGCAGTGAATGTATTTTTTGTTTAATAAATGTATGAAAGAGGGGAAGGTACCTAAGGATTGGCAGAGAGCGTGTATAGTTCCTTTATATAAAAGGAAAGGGGATAAAAGAGACTAAGAATTATAGGGGAATAAGTTTACTGAGTATACCAGGTAAAGTGTACAGTAGGGTTATTATTGAAAGAATTAGAGGTAAGACAGATAGTAGGATTGCAGATGAGCAAGGAGGCTTTAGAGTGGGTAGGAGATTTGTAGATCAAGTGTTTAGATTGAAGCAAGTATGTGAACAGTATTTACATAAAGGTAGGGAAGTTTTCATTGCATTTATTTATTTAGAAAAAGCCTATGATGGAGTGGATAGGGGAGCAATGTAGGTTAGTGAATGTGAATGAATGGTTCAGAGAACCGACGAGTTGGTAAATTAGACACATATGCAACACTTGGGTATCTTTATTGAGGAAACGTTTCGCCACACAGTGGCTTCATCAGTCCATACAAAGGAGAATCGTGAAGAACAGGATGAGTGTGAGGTTGTCAGTCCCTCAATCTTGAGTCGATGTTGTCAGTCCATCAATCTTGAATAGAATAACAGCATATGAGCAGAGGAATCTTATATACTCTAGACAGGAGAGGTGCAGCAGTTGTAGGAGGTGTCACATTTGTTCAATGTGGAAGTAGGTCGTGCCCAAGGAAGAGGCAAGCGAAGAAATCCCTGTATTAAGATACCAAGATGTTGCAGTGTCAGACAGGATGTGAATGAATGGTTCAGAGAACCGACGAGTTGGTAAATTAGACACATATGCAACACTTGGGTATCTTTATTGAGGAAACGTTTCGCCACACAGTGGCTTCATCAGTCCATACAAAGGAGAATCGTGAAGAACAGGAGGAGTGTGAGGTTGTCATCCTCAATCTTGAGTCGATGTTGTCAGTCCATCAATCTTGAATAGAATAACAGCATATGAGCAGAGGAAGCTTATATACTCTAGACAGGAGAGGTGCAGCAGTTGTAGGAGGTGTCACATTTGTTCAATGTGGAAGTAGGTCGTGCCCAAGGAATAGGCAAGCGAAGAAATCCCTGTATTAGGATACCAAGATGTTGCAGTGTCAGACAGGATGTGAATGAATGGTTCAGAGAACCGACGAGTTGGTAAATTAGACACATATGCAACACTTGGGTATCTTTATTGAGAAAGTTGCACACAGGTTCTCGTCCATACAGAATCTGAAGAACAGGAGGAATGAGGTTGTCGTCCTCAATCATTCATTCATTCATTCACATCTTGTCTGACACTGCAAATCTTGGTATCTTAATAAGGATTTCTCGCTTGCCATTCCTTGGCACGACCCTTCACATTGAATGACACTCCTCAACTGCTGCACTCTCTGCACAGTATATAAGTTCCTCTGCTCAATCTGTTATTCATTCAAGATTGATGGACTGAACATCGACTCAAGTTGAGGGACTGCAACCTCACACTCCCTTCTTCGATCTCCTGATGGATGATGAGCCACGTGTGGCGAAACTTCTCAAAAGATACCAGTGTTGCATATTGTCATGACAACTCGTCGTTCTCTGAACCATTCATTCACTCTGTGACTCATCTGTTTAATACAGGGATTTCTTCGCTTGCCTATTCCTTGGGCACGACCTACTTCCACATTGAACAAATGTGACACCTCCTACAACTGCTGCACCTCTCCTGTCTACAGTATATAAGCTTCCTCTGCTCATATGCTGTTATTCTATTCAAGATTGATGGACTGACAACATCGACTCAAGATTAAGGGACTGACAACCTCACACTCCTGTTCTTCACGATTCTCCTTTGTATGGACTGATGAAGCCACTGTGTGGCGAAACGTTTCCTCAATAAAGATACCCAAGTGTTGCATATGTGTCTAATTTACCAACTCGTCGGTTCTCTGAACCATTCATTCACATCCTGTCTGACACTGCAACATTTTGGGATCTTAATACAGGGATTTCTTCGCTTGCCTATTCCTTGGGCACGACCTACTTCCACATTGAACAAATGTGACACCTCCTACAACTGCTGCACCTATCCTGTCTAGAGTATATAAGCTTCCTCTGCTCATATGCTGTTATTCTATTCAAGATTGATGGACTGACAACATCGACTCAAGATTGAGGGACTGACAACCTCACACTCCTCCTGTTCTTCACGATTCTCCTTTGTATGGACTGATGAAGCCACTGTGTGGCGAAACGTTTCCTCAATAAAGATACCCAAGTGTTGCATATGTGTCTAATTTACCAGGTTAGTGAATGCTGAAAAGAGTTTTTATGAGGATAGTGAGGCTCAGGTTAGGGTGTGTAAGAGAGAGGTAGATTACTTCTTGGTAAAAGTAGGTCTTAGACAGGGATGTGTAAAGTCACCATGGTTATTTAATATATTTATAGATGGGGTTGTAAAAGAAGTAAATGCTAGGGTGTTGGGTAAAGGGGTGGGATTAAATTATGGGGACTCAATTAAAAAATGGGAGTTGACACAGTTACTTTTTGCTGATGATACTGTGCTTATAGGAGATTCTAAAGAAAAGTTGCAAAGGTTAGTGGACGAGTTTGGTAGGGTGTGTAAAGGTAGAAAGTTGAAAGTGAACATAGATAAGAGTAAGGTGATGAAGGTATCAAACGATTTAAATAAAGAGAAATTGGATATCACATTGGAGAGAGGGATTATGGAAGAAGTGAATGTTTTCAGATATTTGGGAGTTGACTTGTCAGCAGACGGGTTTATGAAGGATGAGGTTAACCATAGAATTGATTAAGCAAAAAAGGTGAGTGGTGCATTGAGGTATCTGTGGAGACAAAAAACGTTATCCATGGAGGCAAAGAAGAAAATGTATGAGAGTATAGTTGTACCAACACTCTTATATGGGTGTGAAGCATGGGTTGCAAATGCTGCAGCGAGGAGGTGGCTGGAGGCAGTGGAGATGTCCTGTCTAAGGGCAATGTATGGTGTAAATATTATGCAGAAAATTTGGAGTGTGGAAATTAGGAGGAGGTGTCGAGTTACTAAAAGTATTTGTCAAGAGGGCTGAAGGGGGGTTGTTGAGGTGGTCTGGGCATTTAAAGAGAATGGGTCAAAGTAGAATGACTTGAAGAGCGTATAAATATGTAGGGGAAGGAAGGCGGGGTAGAGGTCGTCCTCGAAAAGGTTGGAGGGAGGGGGTAAAGGAAGTTTTGTGAGCGAGGGGCTTGGACTTCCAGCAAGCATGTGTGAGCGTGTTAGATAGGAGTGAATGTAGACGAGTGGTTTTTGGGACCTGACGAGCTGTTGGAGTGTGAGCAGGGTAATATTGTGTGAAGGGATTCAGGGAAACCAGTTAATTGATTTAGTTGGACTTAAGTGTTGGAAATGCGAAGTACAATGCCTGCACTTTAAAGGAGGGGTTTGGAATATTGGCAGTTTGGAGGAACTTCTAAACTGTCGTATTCTGAGCTCCTCTGCAAAGACTGATTATGTATGAGTGAGGTGAAAGTGTTGAATGATGATGAAAGTATTCTTTTTGGGTCACCCTGCTATGTTGTGAGACGGCCGACTTGTTGAACAAAAAAAAAAAATTAATATATATACAGTGCTAGTCACGGTATTATGCCGCTCCTCCCTAACACACATACAACGAAAGATTATAATATATATATTTGCACACTTACTGAGGTTTTAATACTTGGTGCTTCGTCCTTTACCTTTACGCTTAATCACGTCCATCAGCAGTGTAGGAAGACTCACACAAATTCTTGAGGGTTTGAGGAGGTATATTATTCCATGCCTCATGTAGAGCAGCCTCCAGCCGCGTGATGGAACTGATATCCTTGCCCAGTAAACTTCGTTTCACTTTTGACCAGAGGTTCTCAATAGGGTTTAGGTCTAGGTAATTGCCTGGCCAGTCATTAAAGAACCTCACGTCACAGTACTTAAGCCACTGAACTACATATTTGGTGGTATGACACGGTGCACCGTCCAGCATAGAAACCGTAGTCCCAAACTTGTCAAACGCCTCAGGTAAATTGTCACACAATAAATCCAGGTAATTATACCGGTTCATATACTGGTTTTCGGGAAGCACAATCAGTTCACCAACACTCTGAGCACTGAAACACCCCTAAACCATTAGCAAGTCTGGGTGTTTGGTGGTCTCACAGGTCTAGCGGGCCACCATCTCTAGGCCGGTACACATGTCCCCCACAGTTACAGGTGACGGTGAAGGTTGTTTCATCACTCCAAAGTACTTCAGATCACAAATGAGGAGTCCAGTGAAGATATTTCTTTGCATAATCCAGCCTACGTTTCTCCTGTGGCTTGGAGAGAATCGGGTTCTTAACCTGGCGGTGACTACTGTAGCCGAGTTCTGACAGTTCTTACAGACACCTCTGAGAGATGTGGGTTCTTTTCTTTCAATTCTCTAGCAGATATCTTAGGTGTACTCTCTAACTACTTCTTTAACACAGTTAAGGTACGAACAGATATTTTCTTCGAGGGGCCAGGCTGAGGTTTGGCAGACTAAGTCGACACCGCCACCAGCCTTGAAACACTGCACCCAGTTCCTCACTGAACGATCACACACACCAACATTCTAGACTATTTCTTTCGTCTGGTGCCCAGCTTTGTGAAGCCCTATGATTTGAGCATTAGTTTCAGGTGTTAAAGACTTTATTTTACCCATAATCAAACATGTATAGCCCCAAAACCAAAGGGAACACCGGACAAAAGATGGGGCAGATGACATTTGAGTCTCTCTGACCGCGGGTTCGAACCCCACCCGTGGTATGTTTTTTTTAGGTGTGTTACCTTTGGTTCGAGGACATACGGTGGTGTGGGTGCCTCTGAGCTAAAAAGCAGCATGGGTTAGAATCCTTGGCTAGTCGCAGTGTTGTTATTGATCAAAACCACTTGTTCGTGGTCACAATAATAATATATATATATATTATATATTATATATATATATATATATATATATATATATATATATATATATATATATATATATATATATATATATATATATGTCGTGCTAAATAGGTAAAACTGGTCAATTAGCAAGAACTCATCTAAAATTAAGTCCTTTCTAAAATTTTCTCTTATACGTTTGAAGATATATTTTTCTCATTTATGTTAATGTAAAATTTATAAATTTGCACCAAAAGAATCTTAGAAAACTTACTTAACCTTATTATAACAAGCGAAATTTAATTTAGCTTAATCGAACTAAATATATTTTTGATACGTTTACAATAATTTAATAATAAACACGACATATATATATATACATATATATATATATATATATATATATATATATATATATATATATATATACATATATATATATATATATATATATATATATATATATATATATATATATATATATATATATATATATATATATATATATATATATATATATATATATATTATTATTATTATTATTATCACATCGGCCGATTCCCACCAAGGAAGGGTGGCCCGAAAAAGAAAAACTTTCGTCATCATTCACTTCATCACTGTCTTGCCAGAGGGTTGCTTTACAATACAGTTATAAAACTGCAACATTAACACCCCTCCTTCAGAGTGCAGACACTGTACTTCCCATCTCCAGGACTCAAGTCTGGCCTGCCGGTTTCCCTGAATCCCTTCATAAATGTTACTTTGCTCACACTCCAACAGCACGTCAAGTATTAAAAACCGTTTGTCTCCATTCACTCCTATCAAATACGCACACGCATGCTTGCTGGAAATCCAAGCCCCTCGCACACAAAATCTCTTTTACCCCCTCCCTCCAACCTTTCGTAGGCCGACCTCTACCCCGCCTTCCCTCCACTACAGATTTATACACTCTCGAGGTCATTCTGTTTCGTTCCATTCTCTCTACATGTCCGAACCACCTCAGCAACCCCTCCTCAGCCCTTTGGATAATAGTTTTGGTAATCCCGCACCTCCTCCTAATTTCCAAACTCCGAATTCTCTGCATTATATTCACACTACACATTGACCTCAGACATGACATCTCCACTGCCTCCAGACTTCTCCTCGTTGCGACATTCATCACCCATGCTTCACACCCATATAAGAGTGTTGGTATAACTATACTCTCATACATTCCCTTCTTAACTTCCATGGACAAAGTTATTTGTCTCCACAGACTCCGAAGTGCACCACTCACCCTTTTCCCCTCATCAATTCTATGATTCACCTCATCCTTCATAGACCCATCTGCTGACATGTCCACTCCCAAATATCTGAATACATTCACCTCCTCCATACTCTCTCCCTCCAATCTGATATCCAATCTTTCGTCACCTAATCTTTTTGTTATCATCATCACCTTACTCTTTCCTATATTCACATTCAATTTTCTTCTTTTACATACCTTACCAAATTCATCCACCAACCTCTGCAACTTCTCTTCAGAATCTCCCAAAAGCACAGTGTCATCAGCAAAACCAACTGTGACAACTCCCACTTTGTATTTGATTCTTTGTCTTTTAACCCCACACCTCTTGCCAAGACCCTCGCATTCACTTCTCTTACAACCCCATCTATTATATATATATAATATATATATATATATATATATATATATATATATATATATATATATATATAAATATATAATATATATATAATATATATATATATATATATAATATATATATAATATATATATAAATATATATATAATATATATATATATATATATATATATATATATATATATATATATATATATATATATATATATATATAAATATATAATATATATATATATATATATATTATATTTTTTTTTTTCACATCGGCCGATTCCACCAAGGCAGGGTGGCCCGAAAAGGAAAACTTTCATCATCATTCACTCCATCACTGTCTTGCCAGAGGGTGCTTTACACTACAGTTATAAAACTGCAACATTAACACCCCTCCTTCAGAGTGCCGGCACTGTACTTCCCATCTCCAGAACTCAAGTCCGGCCTGCCGGTTTCCTGAATCCTTCATAAATGTTACTTTGCTCACACTCCAACAGCACGTCAAGTATTAAAAACCATATGCCTCCATTCACTCCTATCAAATACGCTCACATGCTTGCTGGAAGTCCAAGCCCCTCGCACACAAAACTTCCTTTACCCCTCCCTCCAACCTTTCCTAGGCCGACCCCTACCCGCCTTCCCTCCACTACAGATTTATACACTCTCGAGTCACTCTGTCTCGTTCCATTCTCTCTACATGTCCAAACCACCTCAACAACCCCTCCTCAGCTCTCTGGACAATCGTTTTGGTGATCCCGCACCTCCTCCTAATTTCCAAACTCCGAATTCTCTGCATTATATTCACACCACACATTGACCTCAGACATGACATCTCCACTGCCTCCAGCCTTCTCCTCGTTGCAACATTCATCACCCATGCTTCACACCCATATAAGAGCGTTGGTATAACTATACTCTCATACATTCCCTCTTACTTCCATGGACAAGGTTCTTTGTCTCCACAGACTCCGAAGTGCTCCACTCACCCTTTTCCCCTCATCAATTCTATGATTCACCTCATCCTTCATAGACCCATCCCCTTGACATGTCCACTCCCAAATATCTGAATACATTCACCTCCTCCATACTCTCTCCCTCCAATCTGATATCAATCTTTCGTCACCTATTCTTTGTGTTATCCTCATCACCTTACTCTTTCTTATATTCACTTTCAATTTTCTTCTTTTACACCTACCAAATTCATCCACCAACCTCTGCAGCTTCTCTTCAGAATCTCCCAAAGCACAGTGTCATCAGCAAAAAGCAACTGTGACAACTCCCACTTTGTATTTGCTTCTTTATCTTTTAGCCCAACACCTCTTGCCAAGACCCTCGCATTCACTTCTCTTACAACCCCATCTATAAATATATTGAACAACCACGGTGACATCACACATCCTTGTCTAAGGCCCACTTTTACTGGAAATAGTCCCTTCCCTCCTACACACTCTAACCTGAGCCTCACTATCCTCATAAAAACTCTTCACTGCTTTCAGTAACCTTCCTCCTATTCCATACACCTGCAACATCTGCCACATTGCCCCCTATCTACCCTATCATACGCCTTTTCCAAATCCATAAATGCCACAAAAACATCTTTACCCTTATCCAAATACTGTTCACCTATATGTTTCACTGTAAACACTTGGTCTACACACCCCTACCTTTCCTAAAGCCCCTTGTTCATCTGCTATCCTGCTTTCTGTTTTACTCTTAATTCTTTCAATAATAACTCTACCATACACTTTACCAGGTACACTCAACAGACTTATTCCCTATAATTTTTGCACTCTCTTTTGTCCCCTTTGCCTTTATACAAAGGAACAATACACGCTCTCTGCCAACCCCTAGGTACCTTACCCTCTTCCATACATTTATTAAATAATAGCACCAACCACTCCAAAATTATATCCCCACCTGCTTTTAACATTTCTATCTTTATCCCATCAATCCCAGCTGCCTTACCCCTTTCATTCTCCCACTGCCTCACGAACTTCCCCTACACCCACAACTGGCTCTTCCACACTCCTACAAGATGTTATTCCTCCTTGCCCTACACACGAAATCACAGCTTCCTGTCTTCATCAACATTTAACAAATCCTCAAAATATTCTCTCCATCTTCCCGATACCTCTAACTCTCCATTTAATAACTCTCCTCTCCTATTTTTAACTGTCAAATCCATTTGTTCGCTAGGCTTCCTCAACTTATTAATCTCATTCCAAAACTTTTTCTTATTTTCAACAAAATTTGCTGATAACATCTCACCCACTCTCTCATCTGCTCTATATATATATATATATATTATATATATATATATATATATATATATATATATATATATATATATATATATATATTTTTTTTTTTTTTTCTTCAACAAGTCGGCGGTCTCCCACAGAGGCAGGGTGACCCAAAAAGAAAGAAAATCCCCAAAAAGAAAATACTTTCATCATCATTCAACACTTTCACCACACTCATACATAATCACTGTCTTTGCAGAGGCGCTCAGATACGACAGTTGAGAATAGTCCCTCGCAGCTGTCACTATCCCAGACCCCTCCTTTAAAGTGCAGTCATTGTATTTCCCATTTCCAGGACTCAAGTCCAACTAAACGAATTAACTCGTTTCCCTGAATCCCTTCACAAAATGTTACCCTGTTCACACTCCAACAGCTCTTCAGGTCCCAAAAACCATTCGTCTCCATTCACTCCTATCTAACACGCTCACAAATGCTTGATGGAAACCCAAGCCCCTCGCCCACAAAACCTCCTTTACCCCCTCCCTCCTTCCTTTTCTAGGACGACCCCTACCCCGCCTTCCTTTCCCTACAGATTTATACGCTCTCCAAGTTATTCTACTTTGATCCATTCTCTCTAAATGACCAAACCACCTCAACAACCCCTCTTCAGCCCTCTGACAAATACTTTTAGTAACTCCACACCTCCTCCTAATTTCCACATTCCGAATTTTCTGCATAATATTTACACCGCACATTGCCCTTAGACAAGACATCTCTACTGCCTCAAGCCTCCTCCTTGCTGAAGCAGTTGCAACCCATGCTTCACACCAATATAAGAGTGTTGGTACCACTATACTTTCGTACATTCCCTTCTTTGCCTCCATGGATAACGTTTTTTGTCTCCACAGATACCTCAACGCACCACTCACCTTTTTTCCTTCATCAATTCTATGGTTTACCTCGTCATTCATAAACCCATCCGCTGACACGTCAACTCCCAAATATCTGAAAACATTTACTTATTCCATAATCCCTCTCTCCAATGTGATATCTAATTTTTATTTATTTAAATCGTTTGATACCCTCATCACCTTACTCTTATCAATGTTCATTTTCAACTTTCTACCCTTACACACCCTCCCAAACTCGTCCACTAACCTTTGCAACTTTTCTTTAGAATCTCCCATAAGCACAGTATCATCAGCAAAAAGTAACTGTGTCAACTCCCATTTTGCATTTAATTCCCCATAATTTAATCCCACTTCTCTCCCCAACACCCTAGCATTTACTTCTTTTACAACCCCTTCTATAAATATATTAAACAACTATGGTGACATTACACATCCTGTCTAAGACCTGCTTTTACCGGGAAGTAATCTCCCTCTCTCCTACACACCCTAACCTGAGCCTCACTATCCTCATAAAAACTCTTTACAGCCTTCAGTAACTTACTACCTATTCCATACACTTGCAACATTTGCCACATTGCTCCCCTATCCACTCTATCCACTCTATCATGCCTTTTCTAAATCCATAAATGCAATGAAAACTTCTCTACCTTTATCTAAATACTGTTCAAATATATGCTTCACTGTAAACACTTGATCTACACATCCCCTACCCACTTTAAAGCCTCCTTGCTCATCTATAATCCTACTCTCTCTCTTACCTCTAATTCTTTAAATAATAACCCTGCCATACACTTTACCTGGTATACTCAGTAAACTTATACCACTATAATTTTTACACTCTCTTTTATCCCCCTTCCCTTTATATAAAGGAACTATACATGCTCTCTGCCAATCCCTAGGTACCTTCCCCTCTTTCATACATTTATTAAACAAAAATACCAACCACTCCAGCACTATATCCCCACCTGCTTTTAACATTTCTGTCATGATCCCGTCAGTTCCAGCTGCTTTACCCCCTTTCATTCTACGTAATGCCTCACGCACCTCCCCAACACTCACATCCTGCTCCTAAACGATGTTGTACCTCCCTGGCCAGTACATGAAATTACCGCCTCTCTTTTTTTTCATCGGCATTTAAAAGTTCCTCAAAAATATTCCCGCCATCTACCCAATACCTCCAGCTCTCCATCTACTAACTCCTCTACTCTGTTTTTAACTGACAAATCCATTCGTTCCCTAGGCTTTCTTACCTTGTTTATCTCACTCCAAATTTTTTTCTTGTTTTCAGCAAAATTTATTGACAGAGCCTCTCCCATTCTTTCATCCGCTCTTCATTTGCACTCTCTCACCACTCTCTTCACCTTTCTTTTACTCTCCATATACTCTGCTCTTCTATTAACACTTCTGTTTTGTAAAAACTCTCATAAGCTCCCTTTTTTCTCTTTTATCACACCCTTTACTTCTTCATTCCACCACTCACTCCTCTTTCCTCCTGCACCCACCCTCCTATAGCCACAAACTTCTGCCCCACATTCTAATACTGCATTTTTTACAACTATCCCAACTCTCTTCAACCCACCCACTACTCATACTTGCATTAGCCCACCTTTCTGCCAATAGTTGCTTATATCTCACCCTAACTTCATCCTCCCTTAGTTTATACACTTTTACCTCTCTCTTACTTGCTGTTGCCATTTTCTTTTTGTTCCATCTACCTTTTACTCTAACTGTAGCTACAACTAAATAATGATCCGATATATCTGTTGCCCCTCTATAAACATGTACATCCTGAAGCCTACCCATCAACTTTTTATCCACCAATACATAATCCAACAAACTACTTTCCTTACGTGCTATATCATACCTTGTATATTTATTTATCCTCTTTTTCATAAAATATGTATTACTTATTACCAAACCTCTTTCTACACATAGCTCAATTATTGGTTCCCCATTTACATTTACCCCTGGCACACCAAATTTACCTACTACTCCCTCCACAACATTTTAACCCACTTTAGCATTAAGATCCCCAACCACAATTACTCTCTCACTTGGTTCAAAACTCCCCACACACTCACTCAACATTTCCCAAAAATTTATCTCCCTCCTCTACACTTCTCTCTTCTCCAGGTGCATAAACACTTACTATAACCCACTTTTCACATCCAACCTTTATTTTACTCCACATAATCCTTGAATGTATACATTTATATTCCCTCTTTACCTGCCATAACTGATTATTCAACATTATTGACATTCCTTCTTTAGCTCTAACTCTATTTGAAACCCCTGACCTAATCCCATTTATTTCTCCCCACTGAAACTCTCCTAGACCTTTCAGCTTTGTCTCACCCAAAGCCAGGACATCCAGCTTCTTTTCATTCATAACATCTACAATCTTCTCTTTCTTATCATTCGCACAACATCCACGCACATTCAAACATCCCACTTTAACGGTTTTCTTCTTTTTCTTTTTAGTAAGGTTTACAGGAAAAGAGGTTACTAGCCCAAGAAACTGGAAGAATTGAGGAGAATGGAACATCGAATAGGCAATCTTGACACCTATGATGCTTTGTACCTTCTCACAAAATACTAGAGTCTGCCCAGGTTGACATATTTCCTAAGATGTGCTCCTTCATATGATAACCCTATACTGCACGAATATGACAGTATCCCGAGGCAGATCTTTACTAAAGTACTTAACCTTACTCTAGAAGATGGGCAGTGGGACCAAGCTACACTCCCAGTCAGACTAGGAGGCATTGGTGTCCGCAAGTCATCTCAGATTGCTCTACCTGCTTTCCTGTCTTCATGCATTGCATCCAGAGTGCTTGTAGCAGCGATTCTCCCTGAATATCTTAGGGACAAACCATACCACGGGTATGACCAATGGTTCGTTGACGGAGCCAGGATCTGGGATAATCTAATGGGCTCTGAAACCAGGCCTGCTCCCCCCAACAACTACAAACAGTCGCACTGGGATGGCCCAATAGTAGAGAATATAGCCTCAGCAATGATTCAGAGCGTGTCAGGGAAGGATAGAGCCCGCCTCCTTGCAGTGAGAGCTCCTCATGCAGGGGACTTTATGTTGGAAGCAGACCGATTCGGGTACCATTGTATTGTGAGTCGTAAATCCGAGGGAAAGATTGCAAGACATGAAGAGGTTAATAACATTATCAAGAGGTGCCTCACAACAGCTGGATGCCCAGCAGTAAGGGAGCCACCCCAACTATGCAGATCTGATGGCAGCCAAAAGCATCCAGATGGTATCACCCTTCAAGCGTGGATAGACGGCAAGCAGGTGGTGTTGGACTACACATGTGCATCTACCTTAGCTGATACCTATCTCCAATACACCAGGGAGGAAGGAGGGGCAGCTGCCACCTTCAGGGAGTCCCAGAAGTCGAGAAAATATGGAGAACTTGCCCATCATTATATGTTTGTTCCCATAGGCTCGGAGACCCTTGGCTCATGGGGAAAGAGTGCATCTAAGGTCCTTAAGGAGCTGGGCAAAAGACTCAACAAGGTAACTAGGGATCCCAGGGCAGCTAGTTTTCTGTTCCAGCGACTCAGCGCTGCTCTTCAGAGGGGTAATGCATGCTGTATTTTGAGCACGCGCCCCAGCTCTGAGGAGCTGGATGAGATTTTCGCATTATAATCAGTGACAAACATGTAACAATATGTACTAGACATGTATCTCTCACACCTCGTGTACTGTATATATATATATATATATATATATATATATATATATATATATATATATATATATATATATATATATATATATATATATATATGTCGTGCCGATTAGGTAAAACTTGCGATTTTGGCTTAAATAGCAACGCTCTTCTTGACATATAAGACAAGCGAAAATTTGTGTATGCAATAATTTCGCAAAAATCGTTCTGAACCTAAAGAAAAAAATATTTTTCATTGTGTTTGTTTATTATTAAAATAATGTTAACGTATCTAAAATATATTTAGTTGGGTTAGGCTAAATTAAATTGCGCTTGTTGTAATAAGGTTAGGTAGGTTTTCAAAGTTTCTCTTGGTACAAAATTATAAATTTTTACATTAACTTAAATGAAAAAAATATATCTTTAAATGTATAAGAGAAAATTTTAGAAAGGACTTAATTTTAAATGAGTTCTTGCTAATTGACCAGTTTTACCTAATCGGCACGACATATATATATATATATATATATATATATATATATATATATATATATATATCACACATGCGAATTTGGCTTAAATAGCAACGCAATTCTTGCCGAATAGGAGAAGCGATAGTTTATGTATACAATAATTTCGCAATCTAACGAAAAAACTATATTTCATTGCGTTTGTTTGTTATTAAATTATTGTAAACTTATTTAAAATATATATAGTTGGATTAGGCTAATTTAAATTGCGCTTGTTATATGGTTAGGTAAGTTTCCTAACGTTCTTTTGGTAAAAAATCATTAATTTTTATATCAACATAAATGAAAAAAAATTACAAGAGATAGTTTTAGAAAGAACTTAAATCATCGATTGTCTAATGGGCTTTGTGTTTGTGTGTGTGTGTGTGTGTGTGTGTGTGTGTGTGTGTGTGTGTGTGTGTGTGTGTGTTGTGTGTGTGTGTGTCTGTGTGTGTGTCTGTGTGTGTGTGTGTGTGTGTGCGCGTTGTGTGTGTGTGTGTGTCTG
>WNWK01008341.1:71861-85478 GCA_009830355.1 Cherax destructor | reverse complement strand
TAGCATGCCATGGCATTAAGGGCAGATTAATCTAATGCTTATAGACTACTTAATACTAGAAAATTGATTGAGTTTGTTTTAGTTAAACATTAGCTTATAACAGTTAATAAATTTACTCAAATTACAATCTGAGGATATTGCATTGTGACAAGTGTTTTGTAGGATGGTTACATCAATAGTAAATATTGAAATTATATTATAGGAAATAACAATGAGCATTGTTGAAAGTAATTTGCAGTATGAATATTTAGTTTAGGGTGAGTATGTGGTTTTTGAGAAGAGTTTTAAATTGATGTTCAGACCAGGTTATTTTAGTATTTACTGGTAATGAATTCCAGATTTGGGGGCCCTTTATGTGCATAGAATTTTTACACAGTTTGATATGGACACGGGGTATATCAAAAAAGTTTATTTCTTTGCAAAGGTTACAATGTGTGTTTACATTTCATAATTTGATTTCTACAAAGAAAGCCACTATCATGCCGGGGCATTTCGGGCAGACTTAACCTAATATGTACTTAAAGACTACGTAAGTCTAGACAGGTATAGAGTGGTAAATTTCAAATACAGTGGACCCTCGCCATTCGAATTTAATCCGTTCCAGGAGCTTGTTCTTAACGTGAAATGTTCGAAAGGCGATTTAATTTTTCCCATAAGAAATAATGGAAATACAATTAACTGTCCAGAAATCCAAAAATATATAAAAATATTATATTTTAATAAAATTAAGCTTCTACATAGACAAAAACATTAAATACTACAGTGCTGTACTACTAAAAGTATTAGTAAATAAATGCAAGTCTTTTTACTTACCATTATTGAAGATTGTTGATGGCATATGGAAGAGAGGAGGAGGAGTGAGGGAGGGAGGGGTTAGTGTTTGAAGGGAATCCTTCCAGAAGGACTTCAGGTACCAAAGCCCTATCTGGGGTTACTTTTCTTGTCTTTTAATCCCACTAGGGCCAGCTTGGGAGTCACTGGACACTTTAACAAAATAACTGTCCACAGTCCTCTGTTTCTGGCGCCTTTCAACATGTTCCTGAAGAAGGACATTGTTTGGTCACTGAACATGCTGCTGTTATGGCTTGTTTGAGCTTGTTCAGGGTGGTATTTTTCAACAAAACTTTGCAATCTATTCCACATTGTACACATCTCCTTAATCTCTGAAGAAGGCACCTTCTTCAGCCCCTCTCCTCCTCCTTCTCCCGTGAATCAATAGCCTCAAATCTGGTCTGATGCTCTTTCTATTTCCAGCTCTTGCAGCTCTTGAGTTGTTAGCTCTACCCTGTGGCCCTGCACTAACTCTTCCACATCATCGCCACTCACCTCCAACCCCATGGACTTGCCCAATTCCACAATACAGTCCACAACAGGCACAGGGTCGGTAGGGTCAGGGTCAGCCTCAAACCCTTCAAAATCCCTCTGTTGGACACAACCTGGCCACAATGGTCTCCAAGCAGAGTTCAAAGTCCTTGAATCACTCCCTCCCAAGCCTTGCCTATAAGGCCTATGCAGCTGTAGATATTGAAATGATTCTTCCAGAACTCTCTAAGGGTCAATTCACTGTCCGAGGTCATTTCAAAGCACTTTTCAAACACTGCTTTTGTGTAGAGTTTTTTGAAGTTACAGATGACCTGTAACTTCAGATGAGTGGTGTTGGGAGGCAAGAACTTCAGTTTTATGAATTTGAAGTCTTCACACAGTAGGTCTTCCATGTTTTGAGGATGTGAAGGAGCATTGTCCAGCAACAGGAGGCACTTTTTGTCCAAACCCTTTTCCTGTAGGTATTTTCTCACACTGGGGCCAAACACTTCATGGATCCAGTCACTGAAAAGGTGCTTTGTGACCCATGCATTCTGACTAGCTCTCCACAAGACACACAATCTACTTTTAACGACATTGTGTCTCTTGAACACTCTGGGATTTTCTGAGTGATACACTAGTAAAGGCTTTAATTTAAAATCCCCACTAGCATTACTACACATCAAGAGAGTTAGCCTGTCTTTCATAGGCTTGTGTCCTGGCAGTGCCTTTTCTTCCTGAGTAATGTAGGTCCTGTTGGGCATTTTCTTCCAAAACAGGCCTGTTTCGTCACAATTGAACACTTGTTCAGGTTTCAATTTTCAGTCTTTATGTAGTCCTGAAACTCCTTTATGAATTTTTCAGCTGCATGTTTGTCTGAACTGGCAGCCTCACCACATTATGTATGCCACTACGATGTTTAAATCTCTCAAACCAGCCTTTGCTGGCTTTAAATTCACTACCATTACAATCAGCACTGGTTGCAGGCATTTTCTTTAAAAGATCGGCATGCAAGTTCCTTGCCTTTTCACAAATAATTGACTCAGACACACTATCACCCGCTAACTCTTATCCTTGAGCCACACCAGCAACAACTTCTCAATCTCTTGATTATTTGTGGTCTGTTTTTGGCTCGCACAGTAACACCTTTGCAACATCAGCTTGCTTAATTTCTTCCTTCTTAAGCTGGATAGAGCGATAGTTGACCTGTTTTGCCATATATCCTGGCAAGATCACAATCGCACACCACTCGTATTTTGTATTATTTCCTTCTTCATTTCTACGGTGTTTCTCACTTTTATCAGCCCAGGGGTACCACTAGGAACTTTCTTGGGACCCATGGTAGCTTATTTCACAGTCGCACGTAATGAACAAACTCCAAAAAATTATAATTAAGTGTGAAATGTCTGTGGAAGCGTGCAGGGTATTGTTCTCTCGAGTGTAAACAACGCAGGACTGGCTCTCCACGCCTGCGCTGTGAGGCACCCAAGCGCCTGGGCCGACAGGTCACGAACGTATTCGTTCGACTCGCGATAATTTGTTCGCATGACGATTTCGAATTTTTTGTACTAATGACGATTTGTTCGACTGCCGAGCCGTTCGAATAGCGGGGGTCCACTGTACATGTATGTATTCAATATTTTACTCTACTATTAATATGAAGTAGTACAATTTATGATACAAACATACATTTTTAGGTTTGTAATAATGGTTTAATAGATAAGAGATAATAAAATATTTGGGAGAGTTGCTTCAAATTTGGTTAGAGATTAGCATAGTGTGGGTATGGTTATTATTGAGAGATGAGATGATTTTTAAGTAGAGTCCTAAATTGATTTGTAGGCAGGGGACCTCTTGCTGGTTCAGGCAAAGAGTTCCAGATCTTTGGGCCCTTTATGTGAATTGTATTTTTGCATACTAGTGTGAGATGGACATGAGGGATGTCAAAAAGTCTTTTGTGTTCTGTTGTAGCTGTCTAGGAGAAGTTTGAGTGGAGGGTTTATATTGGAGTTTAATGTTCTGTATACAAGTACAATTTTGATTTTCTGGACACTGATGGTCCAGAACCATACAAATTTGCGAGCAGGAACTTGAAATTCCCACGGCAGTGTATTTACCACCAAACTGTACATCACTTATCCAACCCCAAGACCAATGAATACTGCGCTCTTTAAAGGCGGAAAAATCAGTAATCCGGAAAGGCTTTGGAACCAAAGGTCCGGAAAATCGATGTTGTGCCTGTATGTAGTAGGTACAATAATGAGTGTGTATATTTTGTATATTAAGTAAGTTTGAGCTCTTGAAGACTGATGGGGTGTGTTGTCTGGCTCAGGAGTTTGTGATCATCCACACCACAGCTTTTTTTTGGGTTATTAAAGGTTAAAGGTGATTGGCTGTGGTTGACCCCAAGCACAAATACCATAGGTGAGGTAAGGGTATGTTAGAAAGTGATATAAAGTAAGGAGTGCCAATTGGGGTACATAGTATTGTATTTTGGAAAGGATGCCTACTGTTTTGGAAACTTTCTTAGTTATATGCTGGATGTGGGTCTGAAATTTAAGATTACAGTCAAGGTGGAGACCTAGAAATTTGCCCTCAGTGTCTTGTAATGGGGAAACCATTTCTCGTTATGTTTAGCTGGATATTTAATGCTCTGTTTAAAAAAGCATGAAGTAGGATTTGTCTATATTGAGTGAGTTTGTTGGTCGTCATCCAGTTTGATATTTTTAGTAGCTTGCTGTTTACAGTGATACTAAGTATAGCCGGGGTTGGGTTGAAGAAGACATAAGTGGTGTCTTCTGTGAATAGAACTGGCTTAAGGAGTTGAGAAGCATTTGGGAGATCATTGATGTAAATAAGAAAGAGATGAATAATGGATAATGAGAACCTTCAAAATTGGGAATGCCAAGCCCACGATGATTCTCTTCAAATGTCTTGTTCTCTAGGATTGAATATTGCTGTACACTAATGACCCCATTCAAGACAGGCAAAATTGCAGACTTGCCTCTCCTCACTTAGCGACATACTCGTTTATCGACTGCTCAGACTTACGACCAGCTCTCCAACCAGTATGCAGACCTAAGTAATGTATATTAGAGCTGATTTCCTCTATTCTGTTTATTACAATATACAGTACACTACTGTATAAACATTTAAAAATATACTAGAAATGTTATAAATGGTGCAAAGGTGACATTAAAAAAATCTAAAGATGATTGACACAAACCCACTACCAATAAAGTATGCTCCTTGCTTAACGACCAATTTGCTTACCAACCTACTTTTAGGAACGAAACCTCGTCATTAAGTGAGGAGAGACTGTATACAGAAAACCTTCACGGTATGTATAAGTACGATAAAGCACCTAAATTACTGGGAACTGTTGAAGTCCCTTTATTTCTATTCCATGGAAAGCAGGTGAGAAAGATACATGATAATATCCACTTGGAAAATCCTAGATGGACCCGTCCCAAATCTGCACACAAAAATCACTCCCTATGAAAGCAAAAGACTTGGCAGGAGATACATCCCCTTAGTGAAAAGCAGGGGTGCCACGAGTATGCTAAGAGACAACACAGTGTCAGAAGCCCAAGACTGTTCATCTGCTTCCCAGCATACATAAGGGAATCACCAATAGATCCCTGGCTGTCTTCAAGAAGGCGCTGGACAGGCACCTAAAGTCAGTACCTGACCAGGTGGGCTGCGGCTCGTACACTGGTTTACATGCGGCCGTCAGTAACTGCCTGGTTGATCAGGTCCTGATCCACCACAAGGCCTAGTCACAGACCAGGTGTGGGGGCATTGACCTTCGAAACCCCCTCCATGTATACTTTGGGTATACTCTTCAAACCCCATTAACCATTGTGGATCTGAGTAAGTTTATTTAGGTACAGGTACAATTATCATACATAGTGACATATGTGTGTAAATTACCTAGGATAACCCAATTGGAGCTACCTTCATTTTCCTTAGATCAAACCTAATTACCTCCCATCTTTTACTGTAATTTCATTAATTACCATTCAACCTTTTCCAACTTGTCATTTACAATTTAATTTTTTTGGAAAATAATCTTGTAAATTTGTTGTATAGCTATTATTTTATATTTTCTCTCAATACTTTGTACTAAACACATAAGCATTAAAAATTCTACAGCTATATAGTCGTCATCATCATCATCATCATTGTCATCATCTTCGTCTTCGTCTTCTTCTTTTGTTTGAATTATTAACCTGGAGATTAGGTAACCTAGTAAAGTCAAGTTGTACTCATCAGTGATTGTCTTTTCCATTGGGGGTCCAGTATTCCTCTCCAGGATGTGACCGCATCAGATGGTTAATACCCAGGTACCTACTTACTACTACGTTAACAGCAGCATCATATATAAGGAAATATACCCAGTGTTTCCACATGTACTGAGGATCAAATCCCATTTCCTCACTGTGCAAGCTGAAGTAGTTACCAGTTGCTGTATAATCCCTACAGGTTTAGCTGTTCCTCATAAATATAATAATTTCTGAATCTTACCACAACCTCAGAAATATGCTTAGTAATAAAATTACTTAAAATGTAGCAAGTAATCCAGCCTAAATACTCACCATTATCTATGAAAAAGCTGCAGAAATATCCCACAATAACCTAGAATAGTGTAAGATAGGCTAGGATAGTGTGAATACTGTACAGAGGCTATAATACACTGTAAATACCAGCATGTTTTGGTCAAGGAATATTGTCTCCATCCATCTACCTGGAGAGAATTCCAAGGGTCAACGCCCCCGCGGCCCGGTCTGTGACCAGGCCTCTTGTTGGACCAGAGCCTGATCAACCAGGCTGTTACTGCTGGCCGCACGCAGTCCAACGTACGAACCACAGCCCGGCTGATCAGGTACCGACTTGAGGTGCCTGTCCAGTGCCTGCTTGAAGACAGCCAGGGGCTTGTTGGTAATCCCCCTGATGTATGCTGGGAGGCAGTTGAACAATCTTGGGCCCCTCACACTTATTGTGTTGTCCCTCAATGTGCTAGTGGCACCCCTGCTCTTCATTGGGGGGATGTTACATCGCCTGCCGAGTCTTTTGCTTTCGTACGGAGTGATTTTTGTGTGCAAGTTTGGTACTAAGCCCTCGAGAATTTTCCATGTGTATATAATAATGTATCTCTCCCGCCTGCGTTCTAGAGAGTACAGGTTTAGGAACTTCAAGCGTTCCCAGTAGTTGAGGTGGTTTATCGCACTTATGCGTGCGGTGAAGGTTCTCTGCACATTTTCAAGGTCAGCAATTTCACCCGCCTTGAAAGGTGCAGTTAGTGTGCAGCAATATTCCAGCCTAGATAGAACAAGCGATCTGTAAAGTGTCAACATGGGCTTGGCATCCCTGGTTTTGAAGGTTCTCATTATCCATCCTGTCATTTTTCGAGCAGATGCAATTGCTACATTGATATGGTCCTTGAAGGTGAGATCCTCTGACATGATCACTCCCAGGTCTTTGACATTAGTTTTTCGCTCTATTGTGTGGTTGGAATTAGTTTTGTACTCCGATGAGATTTTAATTTCTTCACGTTTTCCATATCTGAGTAATTGAAATTTCTCATCATTGAACTTCATATTGTTTTCTGCAGCCCATTTAAAGATTTGGTTTATGTCTGCTTGGAGTCTTGCAGTGTCTTCAACGGTGGACACTGTCATACAGATTCGGGTGTCATCTGCAAAGGAAGACACATCACTGTGGCTTATATCCCTGTCATTGTCTTATATGAGGATGAGGAATAGGATGGGAGCAAGTACTGTGCCTTGTGGAACAGAGCTTTTCACAGTAGCTGCCTCAGACTTTACTCTGTTGACTACTACTCTTTGTGTTCTACGTGTTAGGAAATTATAAATCCATCTACCAACTTTTCCTGTTATTCCTTTATCACACATTTTGTGTGCTATTACACCATGGTCACACTTGTCAAAGGCTTTTGCAAAATCTGTGTATATAACATCTGCATTCTGTTTATCTTCTAGAGCATCCAGGACCTTGTCGTAGTGGTCCAGTAGTTGGGACAGACAGGAGCGGCCTGCTCTAAACCCATGCTGTCCTGGGTTGTGCAATTGATGGGTATCAAGATGGGTGGCGATCTTGCTTCTTAGAACCCTTTCAAAGATTTTTATGATATGGGACATTAGTGCAATTGGTCTGTAGTTCTTTGCTATTGCTTTACTGCCCCCTTTGTGGAGCGGGGCTATGTCTGTTGTTTTTAGTAGCTGCGGGACGATCCCAGTGTCCATGCTCCCTCTCCATAGGATGTTAAAAGCATGTGATAGGGGCTTCTTGCAGTTCTTGATGAACACGGAGTTCCATGAGTCTGGGCCTGGAGCGGAGTGCATGGGCATGTCATTTATTGCCTTTTCAAAGTCATTTGGCGTAGTGATGATGTCAGAAAGGCATGCGTCTGTCAAGTTCTGTGGCACTCTCATGAAAAAATCATTTAGGTTTTCGATTTTCAGTCTGGTTAGTGGCTCGCTAAAGACTGAGTCATACTGGGATTTAAGTAACTCACTCATTTCCTTGCTGTCATCTGTGTAGGACCCATCCGGTTTAAGTAGGGGCCCAATACTGGTTGTTGTTCTCGATTTTGATTTTGCATAGGAAAAGAAATACTTAGGGTTTCTTTCAATTTCATTTATGGCTCTTAGTTCTTCCCGTGTCTCTTGATTCCTATAAGATTCCTTTAGTTTTAATTCGATGTTTGCTATTTCTCTGACTAGTGTCTCCCTACGTATTTCAGAGATATTGGCCTCCTGTAGCCGCTCCGTTATTCTGTGCCTTCGCCTGTATGGGGAGCGCCTCTCTTTCTAGTTTGCATCTTCTCCTCCTTTTCCTTAAGGGAATTTGCCTTGAGCAAACCTCAAGTACCACAGAGTTAATTTGTTCTAGACATAGGTTGGGATCCGTGATGCTTAGGCAATCTTCCCAGTTTATATCATTTAGGACTTGGTTTACTTGGTCCCACCTTATGTTTTTGTTATTGAAGTTGAATTTGGAGAAAGCTCCCTCACGGCTGATCACATTTTGTTGATCTGGAGCTCCCCGCATGCATGTCTGGACCTCTATTATGTTGTGATCTGAGTATATTGTTTTTGATATGATGACATTTCGTATCAGATCATCATTGTTGGTGAAGATGAGGTCCAGCGTATTCTCTAATCTTGTGGGCTCTACTATTTGCTGGTTTAAGGTGAACTTGGTGCAGAGATTTAAAAGTTCATGCATGTGTGAATTTTCATCTGAGCTGCCTCCTGGTGTTATCTCTGCAATACTTTTCAAGAAATTACTTGAAAATCAAACCTTTCCAGAATCAGAAGAGCCATGATAATAGCATCCACAAAGGAGGCGATTAAACTGATCCTGGTAATGACAGAAGGGTCCTGGATAACTGACATCAGGGAGTTATCCAGGTAGCAAGTTCAGTGATGTGTTAAAATATAACCATTAGTTATCCATTTGTGATTTAGGTTTAGCTCAGGTTTGGTTAGGGTAGGTTATTGCTTGTCTATAGTTTTACTAAATTTATCTATGGGAGAATTATTTACCAGTAAGAAAATATCAGAGACTTCTGATCAATCAACAACTTGGCAGTATTGGTGCAATGCATATAAAGGGCCCAAGGATCTGGAATTCATTGCCTGAAAATTCAAAAGGGCCCCTGCCTACACGCCAATTCAAGGCACTACTTAGAACTCACCTCACCTCCCTAAACTAACAACACAAACACTGTATACTATCGCCACCATCAACCCAAAATTTACCAAATTTTATAAATTATTTCAAAACTAAAATTGTCTCAATCTCATTATTATAATGTGCTAAAATATAATACTGTTACTTCTTCTTTTGATATACTACATGTATAAAAAAATTAGTGTTAAATTTGAACCATTTATATGCTACCTCTGTTAATATAAAATCTCATTATTATAAAGTGCTGAAATATAATACTGTAACTACCTTTGTTGATATATAAAAAATCAATATTCAATTCGAACCAACTATGATATACAGCCTCTCCTCACTTAACGACGGAGATAGGGGCCTAAGACCCCGTCGGTAAACGATTTCGTTGCTAATCGAGGAATCACCCGTTACTGACACTTCAAAAGTGTCACCACCCAAAATTAAAGCATTCAGTTTTATGTTTGCTGGGAAATTCCTTTCAATCTGTTTATTATTAACAGTAATACAACATGAAATAGGTCAATGACTTACTTCCAAGATATTCTAGGAAACGCGTGCATAGCTGATTACTTGGGAAATTTTTTTTCAAGAAAATCGCACTTTTTTCAGTCTTTGCATAGGATACCTGTGATCTTCTATAGTTGCCTTTCATGCGCGTAACGTTTTCTCGGTCACTTTTTTTTTTTATCCCTCTCCGCCCTCCACCCTTCAATACCTCCCTATAGTATAATGTCAGTTTTTATTAATTTGGGCATCTTTGTTATGCTTCTACGTTATTTATGTTATACCTAATATTATTCTGGAATAAATATGATAGGTAGATAACATTTATTGATAGTAATAGTATAATTATACAATATTTTAGTGTTGTGAAGTGTCATGGGGAATCATGAGTTACTGAGACACTGCTGCTTCTCCCTCTGCTGTAGCTCTGCCCACTTTGTAATGATGTCAAATGGTGAATTAAATACGTACATATTAGAAAAAAATTAAATAAAAAGGAAACTCCAGGTTGATAACTTTATTTTAATTTGCATAACTCTTATATGTATATTACAGAAAACAATAAAAAAGTAAAATACACATACAACGAGTTAAGCTTACAGAAAAATACATTAAATTCACCATCTAACATCGTTACGAAGTGGGAGGAGCTAAATGAGAGAGGGAGAGGTGAGCAGTAGCATTCAGTATCTGATGAGTCGTCATGGGTGTTGGATGTTAGCCGTGGTGCTAAAAAAAGTGTGTAATTATACTAATATTAGTAATAAAGGTTATCTATCTATTACATTTATTCCAAATTAATATCAGAAACACGATAAATACCCTAGAACTGTAATAAAGACGCGGAAATGAATAATATAGTACATATACCATATTATGAGGGGTAAGGGCGGAGGCCACCACTGGTGTTTACATCAGGGGAAACACTCCTAGATCACTCTTGTCATAAGAAAAAACACAAAAATAGCATTTATTATTATTATTAATATTATTATAATAATTTATGTTATACCTAATATTATTCTGGAATAAAAATGATAGGTAGATACTGCGTGCCTTGGCTTGAATAATTAAAAGGCTCACCGGCATTCTTTTTTGTATCTGATCGTCAAACCAGATCGCCAGTAATTTCTTCATTTCATGAAGGAGGCTTTTCCCCTGCCTAGTTATTTTGGCTTGAAATCCTGTCCATGCTTTCACTGACTCTTTCACTCTATCTTTATCCTTCAAGATAGTGGAAATGGTAGAATGCGCCAACTTCAAGTCATCAGCTATCACTTGGCTTCATACTCATTTATAATCTTCATTTTTACCTCAAGATCGAGAGCCTTCCTTTGTTTCTTAGCTCTTCCTTCAGGTGAAGTCAAGATTTCCTTTTTGCCGACATCTTGTATTATGGGATGCACAATAAAGTGTAAATTTGTACAAATATGTAGTCTTGGAGACAGTGAAAGATAATGTACTGAGTGGCTGTAGGAAGGAGTCTGAGATACTTGACGTTGGGATGCCGCTCTGCCTCTATGTCATACATATTTTGTACAGGTTTGGTAGCTGACATTTACCACTCCAGAGCAATTGTTATTATTATTATTAGTATGTATTATTATTATTACCACCCACATTCATTGTTCACTGAGTTAATCATTTAAGCTGCCACGAGACACAGAGAATGTAATAATAATAATAACAATCGCTCTGGAGTGCTTTAGATGTCAGTTATCAAACCCCTCTCTCTCGTGGCAGCTTAATTAAGAAATGATTAAACTCAGTGAACAAGGTATGTTGATGGTGATAATAATAATAATAATACAGTGGACCCCTGGTTAACGAAAAAACTTCATCCCAGAAGCCTGCTCAAGTGCCATTACAGAAGGAATTTACTTTATTAAGAAATAATGTCACGTAGGTTAGTCTATTTCAGACCCCCAAAAATACACTTCCACAAGCACTTACAATATTGGAGCTAGCTCCACCGCGCAAACTATTACCGTAGGTGTCCCACAGGGAAGTGTTCTTGGCCCACTACTCTTTCTCATTTACATTAACGACCTACCAAATACATCTCAACTACTCAAACCCATACTTTTTGCAGATGACACTACATACGTTATCTCTCACCCAAGCCCAGACACACTAGCCAACACTGCAAATACTGAATTGCAGAAAATATCTACCTGGATGATGACCAACAAACTTACTCTCAATATTGATAAAACCTATTTTATCCAGTTTGGGAACAGAGCTACAAACGCACCACTTAACATAATGATAAACGGATCCCCTATCGCAAAACTCACAGAGGGAAAATTCTTAGGAATCCATCTTGACAGTGGCCTCAAATTTCAGACATATACAACAAATCTCCAAGAAAGTCTCAAAGACCGTGGGAATACTATCCAAGATACGGTACTATGTTCCACAACCAGCTCTCCTTACCCTATATCACTCACTCATTTACCCCTACCTCACCTATGGAATCTGCGCATGGGGCTCTACATCAATAACTCATCTCAGACCACTAATAACACAACAAAAGGCAGCAGTTAGAATGATGATAAATTCTCACTCCAGGCAACATACTCCACCAATATTCAAAAACCTAAACTTACTCACCATACAAGACATACATACTTTTTACTGTGCCTATTACATACATAGAACACTCTATGCAAATATTAACCCACCACTCAAACTTCTCCTTACTAATTTTAACAGGACACATGACCATAACACTAGACACAGATCACTCCTCGATGTTCCCCGTGTCCACTTAACACTATGTAAAAACTCAATGCACATAAAAGGCACGAAAATTTGGAATTCATTACCTGTCATTGCCAAAGAAACCCTACCTGTACCCCAATTCAAAACGATGCTAAAAAACCACCTTCTCACCCAAAGCTAATTGCTCCATATCAACCATTCCCAGCAAAGTAGAATAATCACTTAACGTAAAACCTGTCTAATCAATTCAATGTAATGTATGAATGAACGAATGAATGAATGTAAAACCTGTTATGAATAATACATACTTAGCTAATTATTCCCACAACACTTACATTATAATGACCACGTAAACTAACTGCAATGCAATTAATTGTTTTAAATTGTTATCTCACTCAATTAGTTGCATTGCTGCAATAAATTGCTACAATTAATTGATATGTTCAACTTATATTCAAACTTTATAACTTAGATATGCAACTTTACTTATTTTATAAATTATCAACCATAACTTTTTATTATTTTATTATTATTATTGCTTTAATTTGTTTAATCTGATTTAATTAATTTTATAATGAAGACAAAAGTACAAAACTATGTTCAAATTTCATAGCTTAAATACTCACCTTTACTTATTGTATACTATCTACAAAAATTCTTACAATTTAGTTTTAAGTTAAATTTAAGTCTGCCCAAAATGCCCTGCATACTAGGGGCTTTTGGCATGTACACCTCATGTAATCTCAATAACCAAATGTAATTCTTTGTATCATGTCCAAATAAAAATATTATTATTATTATATTATTATTAGTATACTTACATAATTGTACGATTTCCAGGGTGTTCGTTAAACGGGGGTCCACTGTAATTAATAACGATAAAGATTTATTTCTTGTAATAATAACAATTGCTCTGGAGTGCTTTAAATGTTAGCTACGAAACCTATACAAGTGCTGCTGCACTTCTATCTTGTACTATGGGGTACACAATCAAGTTCAAATTTGTACAAATATGTAGTCTTGGAGACTTTAAAAGCTAATGTACTGAGTGGCTGTAAGAAGGAGATTGAGATGTGTGACCCAAGTTCTCATACGGCATGCAATATTTTTTTTTTTTACTCGTCGGAGAGCCCGTCGTAACTCTGAGTTGTCGGTAAACGAGTACGTCGGTAAGTGAGGAGAGGCTGTATACTGTATGTCTAGTAGTAAGTAGTCTGTAAGGCATTAAGTTTAGTCAACCTGAAATGCCTCGCCATGACAGTGGCTTTCTTTGCACTTGCAAATCAATACTGAAATTACACATTGTAAACTATGCGTGGAAGTAGACTCCTTATAACATGTCAGTCACACATTGTAAATTTTGCAAAGAAATAC
>WNWK01008341.1:64361-66861 GCA_009830355.1 Cherax destructor | reverse complement strand
CGATGAAAAAAGGGAGGCGGTAATTTCATGTACTGGCCAGGAGGTACAACATCGTTTAGGAGTGAAGAAGAGCAGGATGTGAGTGTGGGGGAGGTGCGTGAGGCATTACGTAGAATGAAAGGGGTAAAGCAGCTGGAATTGACGGAATCATGACAGAAATGTTAAAAGCAGGGGGATATAGTGCTAGAGTGGTTGGTATTTTGTTTAATAAATGTATGAAAGAGGGAAGGTACCTAGGGATTGGGAGAGAGCATGTATAGTTCCTTTATATAAAGGGAAGGGGATAAAGAGAGTGTAAAAATTATAGGGAATAAGTTTACTGAGTATACCAGGTAAAGTGTATGGCAGGGTTATTATTGAAAGAATTAGAGGTAAGACAGAGAGTAGGATTGCAGATGAGCAAGGAGGCTTTAGAGTGGTAGGGGATGTGTAGATCAAGTGTTTACAGTGAAGCATATATGTGAACAGTACTTAGATAAAGGTAGAGAAGTTTTTATTGCATTTATGGATTTAGAAAAGGCATATGATAGAGTGGATAGGGGAGCAATGTGGCAAATGTTGCAAGTGTATGGAATAGGTAGTAAGTTACTGAAGGCTGTGAAGAGTTTTTATGAGGATAGTGAGGCTCAGGTTAGGGTGTGTAGGAGAGAGGGAGATTACTTCCCGGTAAAAGTAGGTCTTAGACAGGGATGTGTAATGTCACCATGGTTGTTTAATATATTTATAGATGGGGTTGTAAAAGAAGTAAATGCTAGGGTGTTGGGGAGAGGGGTGGGATTAAATTATGGAGAATTAAATGCAAAATGGGAGTTGACACAGTTACTTTTTGCTGTGCTTATTGGAGATTCTAAAGAAAAGTTGCCTAGGTTAGTGGACGAGTTTGGGAGAGTGTGTAAAGGTAGAAAGTTAAAAGTGAACATAGATAAGAGTAAGGTGATGAGGGTATCAAACGATTTAAATAAAGAAAAATTGGATATCACATTGGAGAGAGGGATTATGGAAGAAGTAAATGTTTTCAGATATTTGGGAGTTGACGTGTCAGCGGATGGGTTTATGAAGGATGAGGTTAACCATAGAATTGATGAAGGAAAAAAGGTGAGTGGTGCATTGAGGTATCTGTGGAGACAAAGAACGTTATCCATGGAGGCAAAGAAGGGAATGTACGAAAGTATAGTGGTACCAACACTCTTATATGGGTGTGAAGCATGGGTTGCAAATGCTGCAGCGAGGAGGAGGCTGGAGGCAGTGGAGATGTCTTGTCTAAGGGCAATGTGTGGTGTAAATATTATGCAGAAAATTCGAATGTGGAAATTAGGAGAAGGTGTGGAGTTACTAAAAGTATTTGTCAGAGGGCTGAAGAGGGGTTGTTGAGGTGGTTTGGTCATTTAGAGAGAATGGATCAAAGTAGAATGACTTGGAGAGCGTATAAATCTGTAGGGGAAGGAAGGCGGGGTAGGGGTCGTCCTAGAAAAGGTTGGAGGGAAGGGGTAAAGGAGGTATTGTGGGCGAGGGGCTTGGACTTCCAGCAAGCATGTGTGAGCGTGTTAGATAGGAGTGAATGGAGACGAATGGTTTTTGGGACATGACGATCTGTTGGAGTGTGAGCAGGGTAACATTTTGTGAAGGGATTCAGGGAAACCAGTTAATTGATTTAAATAGACTTGAGTCCTGGAAATGGGAAGTACAATGCCTGCACTTTAAAGGAGGGGTCTGAGATAGTGACAGCTGAGAGGGACTTTTCTCAGCTGTCGTATCTGAGCTCCTCTGCAAAGACAGTGATTATGTATGAGTGTGGTGAAAGTGTTGAATGATGATGAAAGTATTTTCTTTTTGGGGATTTTCTTTCTTTTTGGGTCACCCTGCCTCGGTGGGAGACGGCCGACTTGTTGAAAAAAAAAAAAAAAAAAATATATATATATATATATATATATTGCAAAAAGATCACAGTAAACAGGTGATATCAAAATATGCAAAACAACCACTATGAAAAAATAGAAGAATTCTAAGCACTTTCGTGACTACTCACATTATCAAGGAACTATAAAAGGAAACGTGAGAAGAAGGCTTATAAAGAGGCAGAATACACCTCACAGTCACATCACACTAACAAAGACAACACCTCACAGTAGCGTAACATCTCACAACTCTGTGAAGAGGAACATAAGAAAGGACCTGAAACTCTTCCCAAGAATTAAGATTAGTCCAATTTATCATTTAATTCTTCCCAAATTTTATTAATTATAAATGAATCCAATTTATTTAAACCAAAAGAAATATTCATATTATTTTCAAAACTGCTTTTAATGAAACATGATTCTATTATATTCCTCTCAACCATGGACTTGCTTGATACAACCTTCTCAGCATTTAGAAAATCAATTGGATGGTTAAAGTCTCTCACATGAATAAATAGAGCATTAGAATCTTGTCCAGTTCTAATGCTATATTTATGTTGTTTTAATCTTAGTTCAAGACTTTTACCAGTTTGACCATAATAAAC
>WNWK01008341.1:51861-61861 GCA_009830355.1 Cherax destructor | reverse complement strand
CTGCATGAATGCTACCACAGGGGTGGCACTAGGAAGCTTCTTTGGACCCATGGTGACTTATTTCACAGTGACAGTCACTAAACCATCAAAAAAGACACCAAATGTATTGTGAATGTTTGAAAGAGCACGCTGGGTAATGTTCTCTCAATGGTAAACAATGCTTCACTGGCGGGCGTCCTGTGCAGGCGGACAGGTCTAATACGTTACGAAACACGAGCCAGTTTACGATTCTCGAAATCGAAAAAAGCTTATGAAACACGATTTTTACGAAATAAGAACCTTACGAAACTCGGGAGTCCACTGTATTTACAGTGGATTAGTTTTGTCATTTTTCTCTGTATGTTTATATATATTTTGATCTATTTTGTAGTATGGAGACCAGAACTAAACTGCATAATCTGTGTGAGGCCTTACTGATAATGTATAAAGATGAAGAATAACCTTTTGACTCCTGTTATTATAATTCTTGATATAAACCCAGATACAACTGCCTGTTAGCCTTAGTCCTCATCCTTAGAGGCTGCTATCTTGACTTCAGGTTTCTGCTTATCATGACTCTCAAATCTTTTTCATATTGTATATAGTTAAACTTTACATAACCTAATTTATAAGTATGAGGGCTCTTTTCATTCATAAGGATTAAGACTTGACACTTTTCCACATTGAACTGCATTTGCCACTTTTCAGATTGCAATATTAGCTGGTCCAAATCTTTCTGAAGTTCATTGGTATTCTCCTCCAAATCTGTTATTCAGCTTATTTTTGTGTCGTAAGCAAATTTATTTGTCTCTTATTCCCTCATAAAGGTCATTAATGTGAATTATGAACAACAAGGGGGCCCAGAACTGATCCTTGTGGAATGCCACTTGTGACTTAGTCTTCATTCTGATTTTACCTCATTTATGCAAACTCTCTGCTTCCTATTAGTCAGCCATGCCAACACTCTATCCCTGTCTCTTTCAGTTCTTCCTCCCCTCCCTCCCTCCCTCTCTTCATTCATGGGAGGTGCTGTGTTGCTGGTGATTGGATCATTATTTGAGGAAATGAAGGTACTCATGTCAAAATACAATTGCCTGCCACTTTCTTTAACAGTCTTTTGTGTGAGACCTATCAAAAGCCTTAATGAAATCCAACTCAACAACAGCATATTCTTTATTATGGTCCACTGCTTCAAATGCTTTACTAAAGAAAGTCAATAAATCTGTAAAGAAAATAAGTTCCCTTGTGAATCCATTTTGAGACTCCTTAATCAAATGCTCATTAACGTGGTTTATTATTATTTTGACTATTATTGATTCAAATGATTCGCTTACTAATTATTGAGGTAAGACTTATTGAGTGGTAATTCATTGGTGTGGACTTGTCTCCTGATTTGAAGATAGTGATTACATTAACCTTCCATTTTCAGTGTTCCATTGAAAAGGCTAGTTAGGATTTCATTAAATTCTATCTTGCACTCTTTAAGTACCCTTGACAGTTTGTCTGGGTCTGGGGTCTTATTTTGCTTAAATCATTCTTCTGCACAGTACTTGTTTGATAACCATGTCCCTACTGACTGATTATGGTATACCTGGAGAGAGTTCCGGGGGTCAGTGCCCCCGCAGCACGGTTGTTTTCTTCAGGACCTTTATATGTATTAATTGCTGGGGATATCATTTGTGTCTTGTGTGATGATTAATAGCTAACAGGAAATACTGTGCTGTAACTGTTAAAACTGCCTCACTATATCTATTTTGCAATTGAGCATTATAACTGTAATTTTTACTTTCAGAATAAATCTCAGCTATGGCAGTTCAAAGTGTATTAAGGAGTGTCTTACTCACTAGCCTGAGGAATGTGCATTTACCTCAGCCAGCAACATCAAACATTCAAGGTTCACTTATTGTGTGTGGAAATATTATACAAAGCCCCACCCTGGCTCAACCATCAAGCAGTATATTATCAACATCTTCAAAATTTGTATATTATCACCATCTTTATTCTCCACTTCAAGGAAATCTTGCATCATGGATACCATTGAAGAATGGAGCAGATATGCAAGTTGTGAGAAGTTATAAGGAAATTAGTGTTAAAATACATTCTCATTTAAAGAGTTCTTATCAAAATACAAAGAAAGAACTGTACAGTAAAGTTGTTAATGTCATTCAGAGAACTTCTAAACCTAAAATTAGGTTGTACAGGTGCATAAGAATAGAAAAAGTTATTTTTGGATCATTGTTTTTTGGTCCTTTACAAATATTTAGTAAACCACAAGAAGAGAAAACTGTTAATGTTGAGTTTCCCAAGAAGAAAGAGAGGAAGAAAAGTGGAAAGTGGTTGAAGATGCTGTTAAGTGTGTATGAGGTTCTGGCTCTTATTCTTAGAACATTTCGTCTTGTCTTGACTTTTGGCCCAGTTTTAGCCCTCTACCCTCTTACATACCTAGGCAAAACTGCTACTGATGTCTGGTGGAAGCTGCTGTTAACAGGTAAGATTGTGTTAAGTTCTATAAATTTTCACTTAATGTCAGTACAGCCTCTCCTCACTTAGTGATGTACTCGTTTACCGACGCCTCGGACTTACGACGGGCTCTCTGACCAGTATTCATACCTAAATTATGTATATTAGAGCTGATTTCCTCTATTCTGTTTATTTCAATATACAGTACACATGCTTGTACACAAGCTTGTTGGATGTTCAAGCCCTTAGCACCCAAAACCTCATTTACCCACCATCTCATCAACCCTTCCTGGGATGACCCATAGCCCTTCTGTCCCTCCACCCAAATTTATATACGTACTATCCTAGTCATCGTATTTTGCTCGATCCTCTCTAAATGTCACATCAGGGGAACTCCTTCCTTCTGATCAGAAGAATGGAAAAAGATATAATAAATACAGTGGACCCCCGAGTTACGAGCACCTCGGAAATCGTACAATTATGTAAGTGTAATATTGTAAGTGCTTTTGTAAGTGTATTTTTGGGGGTCTGACATTATTCCTTAAGGGAGAAAATTCGTTCGGTAATGGCACTTGAGCAGCCTTCTGGAATGAATTATGCTCATAACTCGGGGGTCCACTGTAACTTTCTGAGGTAGAATAATAATAAAATTTGTAAAAAGGGAGGGACTTATTCTCAGCTGTCGTATCTGAGCGCCTCTGCAAAGACAGTGATTATGTATGAGTGAGGTGAAAGTGTTGAATGATGATGAAAGTATTTTCTTTTTGGGGATTTTCTTTCTTTTTGGGTCACCCTGCCTCGGTGGGAGACGGCCGACTTGTTGAAAAAAAAAGAAAGTATTTAATTAAATATAAATAAAATAGCTGTCTAAAGTTCTAGTGTGTTCTGAAGGCAGGAGAATATTCTGATCAAAGATGTCTTTCTTAGGTGTGAATATAAGATGTTATCCTTATAATAATAATAATAATAATAATAATAATAATAATAATAATATTTTATTTTGACATAATACATAGTTGTACAAAGGACTGTAATAGTTGAGTGTACATGCCAAAAGCCCCTTGTATGCAGAACAACGATGGTATTCTTGATCTTATATAGATGGAAGAGCTCCTGTCTTTGCTGGTTAGTAGAATCACACTTCAGATTTTAATGGAGAGATGAAGATCGATATTTCCCATTAAGACCCATTGCTGTGGATCTAGCTCCCAAATTATTGGGCGTCTGCTGCAGAAAAACCATGCCAGCAGCAGAGCTGTCAGTGACAAAAAAAAAAAAACTCTGATTACGAGAAGGTTATCAAAGTACAGTGGACCCCCAAGTTTCGTAAAAACTTCACTCCTGAAGTCTGCTCAAGTGCCATTACCGAACGAATTTACTCCCTTAAGGAAAAATTTCACGTAGGTTAGTCTATTTCAGACCCCCAAAAATACACTTCCACAAGAACTTACAAAATTATACTTACATAATTGCACGATTTCCGGGGTATTCGTTAACCGAGGGTCCACTGTATAACATTAAAGAAAGACAAAGGTGGTAAGTGCACTTCAATGTCATTACTGGTAACCAGGGTAAACAAAACTTTAAACACTGTTCCTGGTAGATCACCTTACCTGATCAGGAAAAGAGTGGCGGTGAAGTGATTACCAGGATTAGAAACTAAAAACCTCAGACCCCAAAGAAATCTGGTGTTTTGCAGGAGCTCGCTAAATGGCAGTGCGGACAGCGACTCCCTGTAACAGTCTCGGAATCTGAAATACTATTTTCCCAATTTGCAGGCTTTTTCCCTCACATGTCAAAACTACCTCAACCACCCCATGTACTCATTTATGTACAAACATATTTAGCTCACCTTGAGAAGTGTCTTATTGAGAGAGACGGTTAGGCAATTTTTTTTTTTAACCAAGATTTATCCTAACCTTTTTCTTCTCTGTGCCTTTCTTGCAGAAAAGGCCTCAGTTGCAGGCCAAAATTTACACCTTTCACTTCACCCTGTGTCTCCTTTTATATCAATGTGGTTTGTGCTATATATTTATTTTTCTATTGAACTTTCAGCCATAGAAATGTCTGGTCCTATCCTCCTTAAGTTAGGCCAGTGGGCATCTACAAGGAGGGACATTTTTCCTGACGCTTGCTGTTCCCAATTTTCACACCTTCAAAGACGTGTCAAACCTCATTCATGGAAATACACTGTGACCCAAATGAAAAAAGCTTTTGGCCCCAACTGGAGAAAGATTTTTGTTAAATTTGATAATGATTGTAATCCCATTGGTTCTGGCTGTATTGCTCAGGTGAGTTGAACTTGACTATTACTGAGTATTTAATGTATTAATGTTGTTTGATATAGTATAACACATTTACAAACATTATCTCTCAGTCCACAGCAGGATTTGAACTTACACACTCTGCATCAAAGTACATACGTAGATGTAGAGCATGTAGGTTCGAATCCTGCTGTGGACTGAGAGATAATGTTTGTAAATAATTTCACTCATTTGCGAATTGTTAATCATATAACGCATAATGAAGACAAATGTAACTAAATGTAGTGTAATGACTCTAAAGCATATTTTCCTCCAGGCTTGTGTATGTAATAGTATTGAAAGTTAATATTAGAAGGAGATGAAGAATAAGAAAATAATAGATTTAGAGATGCTGTATAATGCATGCAGGATAGAGGGAAAAATAATTTGTGATGTAATGGTGAATGGGAGTTAACTGTGGTATGTACAAGAAACTTTTATAAAAGAACAACTCTTAATATAGAAAAAACATTCTATATAACATTTACACATAATTCCAAAGTAGAGAAAAGATGAGGTAAGTTTTTAGGTCTGTTTGTGATAAAAAAAATAATGCTCATATCCAACTCCTATAAAAAATATAAAAAATGTGGGTATTGAAATTTACCCTTAAACGGTCCACACATATATTTACATTGGCACTTCTGTTGCCCCAAACGTAATTTTACATTTTATTTTTCATTCCTTCAAAATTGGCGCGATAGGCCTGAGTCGCCTAGTCATGAGAGAATGGGTCTGCGCACTCAGTGTGCACCGGGTTAAAAAAAATCCTGGACGCCTGGGTATCACATGGTAGGACCAGTTACATTCAGCTCCATCTTGGGTCAACATCATGGCACATCCTCGTGATTCACTCACGCCTCGTCGTATTAACACTCTACTATTCGAGGAAAGTTATATACAACGTGAGATTAGTGGATTTGACACCGATGTGGCAACTAATAATCAAGGAATTAGTGAAAATATCGACGCTAACCCAGATGACCCTCAGCCCATCACCTCTGGGGTGGCCACTGTGGCCACACCAGACCCTGGGCCAAGCACCTCTGGGGTAGCCAGTGTGGCCACACCAGTCCCTAGGCCAAGCACTTCTGGGTTGGCCAGTGTGGCCACACAAGACCCTGGGCCAAGCACCTCTGGAGTGGCGAGTGTTTCCCATAGGCAACTACGCAAGAGGAAACTATAATTTTCCCGGTGTTTTAGTGATAGTGAAAGTGATGTAAGTGATGATGAGATTGAGTTTATGCCATTGCAGGATTTGTCTAGTGATAGTGATGTTCATTATTCACCTGTGAAGCATACTTTTAGGCGTCGTCGCCTACGTTCAGGCAGTGTGCCATATGCAGGTCACGATCCAAAACCCCGGCCACTGATAGTGATAGTGATCATGAAGGTGAATTTGCGGGGATGGAGGAAGAAGTGGTGGGTGGCACGGTGTCTGGACAGACAAAGGACAGCCCAGCACCCCCTCAGTTATGTGCTGCCTCCACTCCTGTCCCCCCACCTGCTCCCCCACACCCCATGCAACAGGTCCACCCTGCACCATGTGACAGAGAGTGGAAGTGGACACAAAGTGTATTTATGCCACAGCCTTTTGATTTTGATGTGAGTGGAAGTGGCATCCTGCCAGAATGTCCCATAACAAATGAGACTACAGAGTTAGACTTTTTCCAGTTATACTTTGACGAGCCTATAATGAACTTGATAGTGACCCAGACGAACAATTATTATTGCTGTCATGGACAACACAGCAGAGGTTGGAGAATCGTCACGGCTGCGCAGGTGGAAAGACACAACAGTGGCTGAAATGTATTTATTCCTTGCCACTGTCATGCTTATGCCACATACCTATAAGAACAATATATGTAACTACTGGTCCACAGACCACTTCATCAGTACTCCTGTCTTCCGTGACCTCCTTTCCTGCAACAGATTCATTCTGTTGCTACGATTGTTGCACTTCTCAGACAGGAATATGCCCAACAGAAATGACCTTCTATACAAAATCCGGGAAGTGTTTATGTACCTGAAGCAGAAATTCAGTGCATACTTTTATCCTTTCAAGAACATTGTTGTCGACGAGTCCTTGATTCTATTCAAGCAATATATTCCGAGCAAACGTCATCGCTTTGGTATAAAACTTTTTGTTATGTGGGACTGTGAGACAGGTCTTGTGTTAGATGTCATTGTATACACCGGGAAAAAACACTCGACGATACCAGGCACATGTTGGGCATTTCTGGTGATGTTGTTCGCAGGATGATGCAACCATACCTTGGCAAGGGCCATACATTGTACACAGACAACTGGTATACAAGCCCTATGCTCGCTGATTTCCTGCGTGTGAACAATACTGATATACAGTGGTACCTCGAGTTACGATGGTCCCCAAAATCGCCCTTTTATGTAAGTTTATTTTTTTAAATGCTTTTGTAAGTATATTTTTGGGGGTGTAAAAGGACTAGTCTATTTTACATTATTCCTTATGGGGATAAATTCGTTTGGTAATGGCACTTGAACAGCATTCTCGAACGAAAAAATATCGTAACTCGAGGTACCACTGTATGTGGAACAGTGAGAAGGAATAGAAAACATATGCCAAGCTTCAGTGGCAGTGTTGAAGGTGCAGTGCAAATGTTTCATGCCAATGACATCATGGCACTGACGTGGCATGACAAACGGGACGTGACATTTCTGTCAACCAACCACAGAAATGAGATGGTACAAACAGACAAAATGAGCCGGCTCACCAATGAACATATTGTCAAACCAGCTGTTGTCGTCGACTATACGAACAATATGGGACTAGTTGACAAGTGTGACATGATGATAGGGTTTGTTGACTGTGTGCGTAGGAGTCGCAAGTGGTATATAAAACTGTTTTTCCACCTTGTAGACATTGCAGTGATCAATGCATTCAATATGTATGAAATAAAGACTGGAAAACGACAACATTTTGCGAAATTCTCCCTGACTATCGTAAAACAGATAGCAAAAAAGTATGGTACCACACCTGTACCTGCCCCTCTACAGCGACTTGTTCCTCAACCAGAACCACAGCCAGTGGGGGAAGTGCCAGCCCGAATCATCCCTAACTGTCACTACCTGGTACCTTTACCGCCTACCCCAAAGAAGAAGCATTCCCAGAAGAAGTGTGTTGTGTGTGCTACCACCACAAAACGACCACAACAGCGGAAGGACACACGATTCATATGCCACCAGTGTGGGGTGGCACTCTGTTTGAATCCATGCTTCATGGAGTATCATATAATTGTGGACTTCTAGAAACATAAGTGGGACATGTAAATACTTGTATATAGTTGTAGATAATAAAATGTGATTCAGCCAGGTGTGCAAAATCACCTATCAGTGTGTACATGTGTGTTTGTGTCAGTATGATAATAATTTTGTATATAATATTGGTGTATAAACAACAATTGACATTGAAATCAAAAGATTTACTGTAAAATAGCTATCATATATAATAAAAACCAAGAATATTAAAAAAATGGAAGAAAATGGTAAATATGTAAATTTTCTGCAAGCGGCAGTGCTTCATGTTGCCATCAGGTGATCGCCAAGTGCCAACTTCGCGGCATCATATCTCGGTAAGTACTGACCCTAAAGTTTTTATTTTTATCCTATAACACTTAGAAAATTGTGCTCTTTATTTTTATTAAAAAATAATAATTAAAAAAAAAAAAAAAAACGTTTGGACCGTTTAAGGGTTAAATGTTTATTTTAAAAAAGGCTTACAATAGCTACAAAAATAAGTGACATATAATGTAATGTAACCTTAATGGATACCACTGGTTATGCAAAGAATTTCAGGCAGAAAAGGACTACTGATTGACATTGCATAGTTAAAGTTTAGAGTGCTTGAAAGCTATCAGTGGTATAAAGAGATAGTAATCTTGACTGCATTTATAGTTTTGATTATAATAATTATTTGGTGATAAAAATACAGTGGTGACCATAATGCATGAGCATGAATAATATTTGGGTCCAGAGAAACAGGTTACAGTAGATATGTTAGACATAATCAATTTACAGTCAGTTACTTGGTTGCTAACAATCTACTTCTCTCTTGAAAAAGGAGACACAAATGCAGTACGTATAGTGCAATCCTAAGTTGCATTTGTGACTTCTTTTTCATTGTGTTGGTATTTTATACCATTTACAGTGGAACCTCGGTTTTTGTGATTAATTCATTGCAGAAAGTCTGACGAAAACCGAATTGTACAAAAACTGATGCAATATTTCCCATAAGAAATAATGTAAATCCAATCCATTCCAGACACCCAAAATTATGAACAAAAAATACATTTTATAGAAAATAACTATAGTTTTACATACAGAAAACAATGAGAAATAAATATACAGTGGACCCTCGGTTATCGGCCAGTTTTTCGGCCAAAATTTTCTTCCGGTTATCGACCATTATTTTGCTTATCGGCCGTATTGGACACGCCCGCCTGCCTGCCACTGGTGCGTTCCAAACATTTCGCTATAATCCATTGTTTTTGGTGGATATTGATTAAGTGCAACTGCAAAATAAGTAACCATGGCCCCAAAGAAAGTTCTTAGTAAAGTTCCTTTGGTAAAGAAAGTGAGAAACACGATAGAATTCAAGGTAGGCAGGCATAGAGGCAAGGAGTGTAGCAGGCATACAGGGAGTGTAGCAGGCATGCAGGGAGTGTAGCAGGCATGCAGGGAGTGTAGCAGGAAGGCAGGGAGTGTAGCAGGCATGCAGAGAGTGTAGCAGGAAGGCAAGCAGTGTAGCAGGCATGTAGGGAGTGTAGCAAGCAGGGAGGGAGTGAAGCAGGGAGGCAGGTAATGTACCAGGCAGTCAGTGAGTGTAGCAGGCATGCAGGGAGTGTAGCAGGCATGTGGGGAGTGTAGCAGGCATGCAGGAAGTGCAGCAGGCAGGCAGTGAGTGTAGCATGCAGGCATAGAGGCAAGGAGTGTAGCGGGCAGGCAGTGAGTGTAGCAGGCATGCAGGGAGTGTAGCAGGCATGCAGGGAGTGCAGCAGGCAGGCAGTGAGTGTAGCAGGCAGGTATAGAGGCAAGGAGTGTAGCAGGCTTGCAGGGAGTGTAGCAGGCAGGGAGGGATTGTAGCAGGGAGGCAGGGAGTGTAGCAGGCAGGCATTGAGGCAAGGAGTGTAGCAGGCATGCAGGGAGTGTAGCAGTCAGGGAGAGAGTGTAGCAGAGAGGCAGGGAGTGTAGCAGGAAGGTAGGGAGTGTAGCATGCATGCAGG
>WNWK01008341.1:0-51761 GCA_009830355.1 Cherax destructor | reverse complement strand
GGCCACAAACCTAAAGGCGGTTTAATAGAGTGCAATTTGTTATGGTGCCTGCCCCACCACTGTTGTTGCCAACGACTGCGAAGACGAGCAGAGATGACTGGAAAATAATCTCTAAACGGAATACCCCTATAGGAAACCGGAAGATCATGCAGCATCTGCTTGCTCATTTCCCTGCACATCGTGTCCAGGGACCCAACAGAAAACGACGTCTTTGTTTTTGCTAGCCACACGGTACAACCATAGTTGAATACGGAGAACTAATGGATGAGGGGAATCAAATTGTTTAATGGCTTGTAAAGCACTGAGGGAGTTTGAAATGATCACAAACGTCAAGGAGACATATGTAATACAGAGATGTGCTATGAGGATGGCATATAACTCGGCAATAAAAATACTAGCCAAGTCTAACAAATGACCTCAGACAACACCGCCGCAAACCCAACACCGTCAGATTTAGAATCATCTGTATAAACAGCAACGGTAAGAGCATGCGACTGTAAGTGATCAAGAAAAAGAGAGCGAGAAGCAGTCGTAGGTAGGAGAGCTTTGGCGCAGAGCAGTAGGGAAGAACAGACACGAACCTTCGGAACTTCCCAAGGAAAAATGGGTAGACACTAAATGAACATACAAGGGAGGTAACTGGAGAGAAGACCGGAGTTGAACAAATAATGGGCTTTTACTGACGTCTGAGACCAACTTATACATAAACGGAACATGAAGGTCATGAGCGCGGCCAAGGTAACGAAGGCAATTAGCATCACGACGATCAGCTAAGGAAGGAACATTCACCTCAGCATAGAGGCTTTCAACAGGGGATGAATGAAAGGCACCAAGGCATAAACGTAGACCCTGATGATGAAGGGGATCTAACTTTGAAAGAGTTGTAGAAGCCGCAGAGTAGGCTTGGTTGCCATAATCCAGCTTGGACAAGACTAGGGTGGAATGCAAACGGAGGAGAGTTCGGCGAACTGCTCCCTATGAACGATGCGCAAGAATTTTAAGGAGATTCAAAGAGGAAATGTGAGGTTTCCATGTCAACTGGCGATCGAAGAGAAGGCCAAGAAACTTTACCATATCACATTCTGGAATACGTGATAATGGTAAATACAATGGAATATCTGGGATAAGAGGACGTCTAGTGAAGGTAATGAAATGGGCTTTCGTACTAGAAAATTTAAAGCCATGAGAAGTGGCCCAATGGGAAACTCGGTTAATCACATCCTGAAGGGAGGCTGCTACAGTCAGCGCCTGTGTAAGCTATAGCGAAGTCATCCACATAAAGTGACGACCAAATATGCAATGGAAGAACGGAAGGTAGGTCATTTATAGCTAAGAGAAAAAGGGTAGTGCTAAGGACACAACCTGTGGGACTCCCTCGGCTTGAACAAAGTCTGAGGAAAGCGAGGCTCCAATACGGAATGAAAATGTCTGTCAGATAAAAAAGCAGCGAGGAAAGTTGGTAGATTACCGCAGAGGCCTAAGGAGTGGGCTTGGGCTAAAATGTTATACCTCCAAATGGTGTCATATGCCTTCTCAAGATCAAAAAAGACTGCTAGGACGGAGTGTTTGTTAGCAAAGGCATTTCGCACATACGTATCTAAGCGGAGCAAGGGGTCCAAAGTACAGCGGCCCTTGCGAAAGCCATATTGGTGAGGAGAAAGACTATCGAGTCTCCAAATACCATATCAAACTTCTATTGACCAATCATTCCATCACGTTACAGACTACACTGGTCAGAGCGATGGGACGATAGTGAGAGGTATCAAGACCCAAGATGCCTGGTTTGCGAAACGGTAGGACAATGGCAGATTTCCATTGTTGAGGGAGAACCCCTCGCTGCAGTCAAAACTAAGGTTGAAAACTGATGCACCAGCTCATCAACAGAGGACGAAGAAGGGTCCTCACAGAAAGCGGTAAGATTAGAGTATAAGTCCCAATTCGCTCGTCCAAATTGCCAACGAGGGCTACGAGGCAGTCGGGAATACGTAGTAAAAGTAGAATAGGGAAGTGATCACTGTCATGCAAATCCGGGAGAACAGACCAAGCGTAATCAAAAGCGATTGATGAGGAGCAGATAGAAAGATCAATGCAAGAGAGAGCCTGAGTGCGAGAGTCAAAGTGGGTAGGAGCACCGGTATTTAAAACATGAAGAGGATGAGAAGTGAGAAGTCTCTCCAACTGATCACCAAGAGTCACAGTGGGACCCTCCCCAAAGATGATAGTGAGCATTAAAATCCCCTAACAAGATGGGTGGCGGTAGAGAAGAGATCAAGAATGCATGAGAAGGGGAGAGATATAGTAGAGAGCAAACTGTATACCATCTGTGCAAATAAATATGGGCTGCAGTATAATGCAGCAGAGAACAAACAAAGACCTGTTGATACGGTATACCAACACGCACAAGAAGCGTGCTCTCATTAAATGAATCATTAGGAACGGGATTAACAGAATGCAACAGCACATAGCCTGAAATGAGATGAATAACAGCTGAACGAAGTTTGGGCTCTTGTAACCTGACACATACTGGGGAAAACTTGGAGAGCAACACCTAGAGATCTCCCCAATTACCCCTGAGACCACGAATATTCCATTGTAAATAAGTCATTATTTACAGACAGGTATGCCAACAATAAGAAGCAATGAAATCTAGGGACTATTAGAGTCAGTGAAGTCAATGTGTGGAGGCAACGGTAAGCCTGTAAGCAAGGATGAATCAGAATGCTGTGAAGAAAATTGCTGCGAGGGTTGTCAAAAATAAGAAGTGGTAGGAGGCACATCGGTGTCCATCGAGGGTTTCATCTCCACAATATAGTCGGAGATAGCGTCAAGAGTCTCAGCAGATAAGGAAGATGCCAATACCATGATTTCAGAGACAGGTGAGGTAGAGCAAGTAGAGATCGGGGAGACTATGGAGGGAACCAAAGAGGTCTGAGTGGGGAGGGGAGTATGAACCAGGAGAGATGTGCTGGCAGGGGCAGAAGAGTCCTGTGGTGGAACAGGAGAGGAAGGAGGTTGGAATGTAACTGGGGAGGAAAAGAAGAGGGGACTATGCGAGGGGGGGATGAACCTCCACCTCCGTGAGAGAGTTAGAAAGGGGGTGAGAACGAGGCACTGAAACCGAAAAGTTAAACTGTTGAGGAATTGTAAGTACTACTGGAGGAATGCAAAGAGACTTGGGCTTATGAGACAGGTTCAGCTTCGCAGGTGATAGGCGCGAAGATGCTGACGTACGAGGCCTTGCAGACTGAGAAACTAGTGGGCGAGAAGTAGAGGTAGAAATATATAAGGAGGTGGGGCTTTCAGAGGGTAAAACTACAAAAGAATTAGAGATAGGGGTGACCCTGGAAGACACAACACTGGAAGAATTGGCAAGCGGGGGGACCGCTAAGGTAGGAGGGTCTCCTAGCTACTCACGAATAAGGGATATGAGGAAGATTCCCCTGAAGGCAGAGCTGAGACAGCCATAACATAAGGCCTTCGCTCTCCCTACGACACCGGATTTCATTTCTCGTTCATTACAATAGACCTGACAATGGTGGCAAAAAGAAGGACGAGGTTCATTGCAATGAAACAAGTGGAGGAAGATTGCAAGATGTATCGGTATGATCCGTGGCACCACAGACAGGGCACTCCACCATGGCACCACAGACAGGGCACTCCACCATGGCACCACAGACAGGGCACTCCACCATGGCACCACAGACAGGGCACTCCACCATGGCACCACAGACAGGGCACTCCACCAGACTGCAGCTCACTTTAGCAGGGTCCAAAGCCTAGCACAAACTGCTGGAGTAGGGACCACTAAACCTTTAGGCGGTTACTGGGAAAGCACCTCCGCCCAAGAGGAAGGATAAGGTATCCACTATGAGAATAGGAAGGTCCGAAGGGCTAATTGCTCCAAAATATCATCACCACAAAACAGAAAATCACCTGTACAATAGAACAAGGTAAAGCCACCGTACCACTGCAAAATTGATAGCCTCTTGTGAACTGTGATTGGAAGTTATTTATGAGGAACCATGGAAAGATCATGAGCTTGTTCGCATTCTGAACTAACGATGCGCACCACTAAATAGGGAAGGATAATTTGTCACGCACAGACAAGAGCTTTACAAATACATGGTCAAAGAAACAGGGGAAAAATTAGCACCATACACCACTAGTAAATATGGTGCATAACGAAGTTGCAGTATTTGCGGGTTTTTTTTTTTTTTTGGGGGGGGGGGGGGGGGGAAAGCACCTCCGCCCAAGAGTGGGAAGGATATAGGTATCCACTATGAGAATAGGAAGGTCCTGAAGGGCTAATTGCTCCAAAATATCATCACCACAAAACAGAAAATCACTCTGTACAATAGAACAAGGTAAAGCCACCGTACCACTGCAAGAATTGATAGCCTGCTTGTGAACTGTGATTGGAATGTTATTTATAGAGGTAATATGGGAAAGATCATGAGCTTGTTCTGCATTCTGAACTGTAACGATGCGCGCACCACTTCAAATAGTGTGAAAGGATATAATTTGTCCGTGTCACAAAAGAGCTTTACAAATACTATGGTCAAAGATAATCAGTTGTAGGGGAAAAAAAAAATTAGTCTACTACATACATACTAGTAAATATGGTGCATAAAGGAAGTGGGTGTCGCATAGGTTGTTTGGGTAGAATGAGTAGACATCAAAGAAAAGTCGTCAGTAAATGGTCTGGAAGGTTTAGGCATAGTACCGCTGGCGGCCCAACCCGAGGTAGGTGGACGATTTGAAAACCGTCACAACGTATTTGAAGCCGGACACATAGTTAAAGGCGTGCAAGAGCCAGAGGCACTAACAGAAGTGGGCGGAGCCCCAGCACTTGGAGCAAGTGACAAGGCGTCACCAGCAGAAGGTACAGGGGTATGGGAAGAGTCTAGAGAATGGTCCAATAACAAAGCCAGGTCAGAACAGGATGTGGTAACAAGAAGGGGCCTGGGAGGAGGAGGGTTATCACGTAATGAAGACTCCATGATGATGGGACTTGTTTCTTATTATTTTAAGAAAAAAAAAATTAAGGAAAAAAAAAAAAAGAGGGACAGCGGAGGGAAAGTTACTAGAAGGCATAAAAGGGCCGTAAATTCCTTCTCTCATCTGAGAGGTCACTGTAGGCAACAAGAGCATTTCACCCCTCCATGGAAGATGTGTTCATTTAATATCACATACCTGCAAGTCCCTCCCAAGAAGCTCATTGCTAGTAATCCCTTCCTTAAATCACTTGTTAAAGCAACTGCTCAAGAAGAAATTTATCGCCTAGCTGGTAGTAATAAGTTATCTCAAGTTATATACACTGATGGATCTAAACAGGAGTCTTCTGGCAGGGCTGCATCTGCTCTGGTTGCCACCTCCTAGTTAAGAACAATAATAATTTTTTGAACTAGGCATAAGAATTAACAACTGGCGTCTACACTGCAAACTGAATTGTTTGCAATCCTTATGGCACTAAAGCTAACTTATGACACTGAGCTTGACTCTATCATCATTACTGATTCTATGTCATCATTGATGGCTCTTGACTCCTATAATGACTCTAACAGCATGCTCATTGGAGAAGCCAGGTATAGATACTCAAAAATCCGGGACAAAGGAATTAAAGTACATTTGCTATGGATTCCGTCACACATTGGATTACTCCTTCATGATAAAGTTGATATGTTAGCCAAGAAGAGCACCCATAAGGAGAATGTAGAATATAACTTTGGTATATCTGTGTCTAGCATTAGGAATAATATTAGGAGAGAAATAAATAATGAAAATGATAGCTATAGGAATGCAGTTAGAAGCCTGAGTAGATCTATAACCCACTATGATAACATGAACATAGATAAGTATGTTTATGGAGCAACTTGCAATGTGAACAGACTGACTGATGTTGTAGTGGCCAGGCTTCGGCTTGGCTACAAGTACTTCTGGCAGTTTGGGAGATACACAGATGATGATCAAACTAAATGCAAATTATGTGATCAGGCATATGGTCACTGTCTTGAACACTATGTGCTGAATTGTCCACTTATTGAGGAATATAGAGATAGACAGTATAATAACCTATGTGACATGTCAAGATATCTTATTAGTGAAGGTAGGATACCACTTATTCTAAGCAAATTTCCTAAATTTGCTTGTAACAGATAAGTGAACTGTAGATATAAATCCAAATTAATTTCCATGAACGTGCCTATCTGTGCTCATGATAATGCAGTACAGATGGGCATGTTTGTGGAGCAACTTGCAATGTGAACAGACTGACTGATGTTGTAGTGGCCAGGCTTAGGCTTGGCTACAGGTACTTCTGACAGTTTGGGAGACACAGATGATGATCAAACTAAATGCAAATTATGTGATCAAGCATATGGTCACTGTCTTGAACACTATGTGCTTAATTGTGCACTTATTGAGGAATATAGAGATAGACAATATAATAACCTATGTGACATGTCAAAATATCTTATTCATGAAATAAGATACCTGCTTGTAACAGATAATTGAAATGTAGATATAAACCCAAATGTACAATTGTTAACCCCTTTGGGGCCTAGTGCCTAGGCCTTTTGTGTATCCATATGCTCTTGCGCTACCGTCCACAGGATGGATATGGGGTGCACAATGAACTAGCCACTTCGGTGGCAAAATCTAAAAATCTCATCTGAGAGGACCTCAAGACCAAAAGTAGGGCAGATGCAGCGTGGAACCCGTGCCATACCCTACCCTTCTCACCAGTAAACCAGCGCTCCAGGATAGCAATCTCACATCTACCGAGCCACCTCGGCGGACAAAAGAGGGGGAGGTCGAAAACCAGCCACAAAGCATACCTCCTTTGGCTGCCACCTAGCAGAACCAACAGGCAGCCTCTGGAGATACACCCGTCACCTGCAGGACACCCCGCCCACTTCTCAGAAATCCAGAAGGGAGCAGGGCGCCTCCAGACAATCCAGATTCCATGACAAACTACACCACATCCAAGGAACCTCATGGAGTGGGATGAACCCTGGCACACTTCCCCATACCTAGAAACCGTAATGCCAGAGGGGAGGACCCCAGAGGGGAGGGTTGGGAGGGGGAGGAAGGGGGTAAAAAGGGGGGGATATGGAAGGAAGGATTGGGGGGTAATTAGGTTCGGTCTGAGGAAGGAGACCAAAGGGTCTAATTTCTTAGACCAAGAGCCTCTTTGCTGCATCAAGAGCACCCCCTTGAAGAGCCCCCCCCCCGGTAGACCTTAAGGGGATCGGGATCTCCAGACGATCCAGCTTCTATGGCAAACTACACAACCACCATGTACCTCAATGGAATGGGATGGACCTTGGAGCCCTTTCCCAGGTCTAGGAACTAGAATGCCTGAGGAAAGAACTCCAAAGGATGAAAACAGGAAAGGGAAAGGGAAGGGATGGGGAGGATGGGACAGGGGAGGATTGGGGGTTATTATTATCATCATAAAAAAGAAGCGATAAACCTACAAGGGTCATACAGCAGGGCAGGAAAGGATGCAGGGATATTGGGTAGCAAGAGGGAGACAGATGATTATTAGGGCATGGAGTGCAGCGGGGCAGTGGATAGTGCAAGGGTAGTAAGAGATTGAGGTAAAAAGGGCTGTGAGGAGTGCTAGAGTTATTATCATCAGAGTTTGTGCAGTAAATCACTTGCTGTCAAAAAATCAATGAGAGAGTCTGGGTTAAAGGAAGGTCCATTAGCAAGAAGGGACGGTAAAGTAAGGGCAGGAGCGGTGACGACGTTGTAGGTAAATTCTGCGTGCTCGGTGATAGATCCAACAGAATGTGTCTAACAGAAACTGGAACCTGACAATTCTCACAGTGGAACAGGGAGCCTCTCCATGAGTTACCCGTGAGTAAGACGAGTGTGGCCGATGCGAAGACGGGAGAGTGTAGTCTCCCAACCTCGACAGTGATGACAAGAAGACGGCCAGAAACCTATACTACTCGGTTTAATAGACTGTAGTTTGTTATGCAGCAGACCAAACCAATGTTGTTGCCAATGGGCGCGAAGGTGAGTAGCAATTACAGCAAAATAGTCTGTGAAAGGAACGCCTCTATATGAATCTGGGATGTCATGGACTGATGATCGCGCAGCAGTGTCTGCCTGTTCATTACCCTGTACGTCAACATGACCAGGGACCCAACCAAAAACAATATCTTTGTGCTTGCTAGAGATACGGCGTAACCAAAGTTGGATACGAAGAACCAGGGGATGAGGTGTATCAAATTTTCTTATAGCCTATAAAGCACTAAGGGAGTCTTAAACTACCATAAATGGTGACACAGGCATAGATGCAATACGGATAAGTGCCACAAGAATGGCATACAATTCAGCCATAAAAATGCTAGCCAAGGATAATAAATGCCCTTGCACGACGCTGTTCAGAAACAATGCTACGAATCCGACGTCGTCAGAAGACTTTGAACCATCAGTGTACACTGCGATGGCAAGAGAATGAGATTGGAAGTGGTTAAGAAAAAGAGAGTGAAAAGCCACCAGAGGCAGTTGGGCTTTCGTGCATGGCAGTGGGAAAGAACAGACACGAACTGTTGGAACTTCCCAATGGGGTAGGGAAAAGCGAGATGCTACATGAACATAGAAAGGCAGAAACTGAAGAGAAGAGAAGAGCGAATGTAGGCAAAGAGAAAAGGGACGGAGTAAACACGGGCAATAAAAAAATAAAGAATGTTTACTAACATCTGTTACTAATATATATATGGAAAGACTGTGGAGGTCATGAGAGCAAACATAACAGCGAAGCCCATGAGCATCATAGCGATCAGTCAAAGATGGAATATTCACCTCTGCATAGAGGCTCTCAAATGGTGAAGAGCAAAAAGCACCGAGGCATAAATGTAATCCCTGGCGATGGATGGGATTAAGGCTAGAGAGAGTTGTAGATGCCATGGAATATATCTGGTCACCATAATCAATTTTCGATAAAATTAGGGCTGAATGTAGTCGAAGGAGAGTTCTACGATCAGCCCCCATGAAAGATGAGCGAGGGTTTTAAGGAGGTTCAGCCGGCTATGACAAGTTGCCTTCAGAGAGGTAATGTGAGGTTTCCAGAATAACCTACAGTCAAACAGAAGACCGAGAAACCTGACCATATCACGTTCTGGGATATGTGAGCCATATAGGTACAATGGATGATCAGAGACAATGTCTAGTGAAAGTAATTTGGTGAGCTTTACTACTAGAAAATTTAAACCCATGCTGGAGAGAAACTGCAATGAGGTGACAGTCAGCACCCGCACAAGCTATAGCAAAATCATCAACATAGAGTGATGACCAAATATTGGATGGAAGAACAGATGCCAAATCATTTATAGGAAGGAGAAAAAGTGTTGTGTTCAGAACACATCCCTGGGGGACACCTTCAGCTTGGACAAAGTCTGGGGAAAGCATATTATTAACCCGGACACAGAAATGTCTTTCAGTTAAGAAGTTCTTAAATAAAATTGAAGATTGCCTCATAGGCCTAAGGAGTGGGCCTGGGCCAAGACATTATATCTCCAAGTTGTGTCATATGCCTTCTCAAGGTCAAAAAAGATAGCCATAACTGGTTATTGGCAAAGGCATTACGAACATACGTATCCAAGCATAGTAAGGGGTCAATGGTAGAATTGCCCTTACGAAAGCCATATTCACTAGTGGAGACTATTGTGTGTCTCTAAATACCACATCAAATGTCTATTTACCAGACGTTCCATCACCTAGCAAACTTCACTGGTAAGAGCGATGGAACGATAATGGGAGGCATCATGTCCCGTAGTACCCGGTTTGCGGCAAGGGAGAACAATAGAAGATTTCCACAGCTGGGGAAGAACTTCTTGCAACCAAATAAGATTTAAGAGTCGTAAGAGGACAGCAAGGACTGACTGATGTAAATGCTGTAGCATACAAATATGAATGCAGTCAGGCCCAGCTGCCGATGATCAGCAAGTGGAGTGTTGCCTCTAGTTCCAGAAGTGTAAAAAGTACATTATAAGATTCTTCTCTGATAGAAGGAAAGTTTAAGGGCTCTAACTAACTGGCAGACTTTGAGGAAAGAAATGGGGGGGCATAGATGGAGCCCCTGAGAGATACGGACCAGATGATTACCAATTTCAGTGACATCAAGAGGGTTTGCTATACCGACACCAGCAACCCGAAGAACAGGATCCTTATCGAGAGAGTATTTACCACTCAGTTTCTGTATTTTCCAGACTGAACTCATAGAGGAAGCCAAAGTGACGGTAGAAACAATCCCGCCAGAAAGTGTGTTTAGTGTCACGGATGACACGGCAAGTGACTGCTCTCTTCTGTTTAAAATCAAGGAGTCTCTCTGTGGTTCTATTGTACCAGTACCTGCCTCACGCAGAGCGTTTCAAAGGTACTGCCCGAGCACAAACAGGAGACCACCAAGGCACGCATCTCTGAGAATGCTTGCCCGAGGTTTAGGGGTATAGAATGTGAAGTTGCAGTTACAAATCAAGTCGAGAAGAGGTGTAACAGCTCATCAATGGAGGACGAAGAAGGATCCTCATTAAAAGCAATTAGACGCGAGTAAAGGTCCCAATTCACCCGGTCAAATTGTCAGCGTTGGCTACGAGGAGGTGGTGAATATGAAGAAGTAAGGATGATTAAAAAATGATTGCTGTCATGCAAGTCCGGGAGGAGAGACCAGGTGAAGTCTAGTACATTATTATTATAATCAAAAGAAGCGCTAAACCACAAGGGTTATACAGCGAAGTCTAATACAGTTGAGGAAGAGCAGACCGAGAGATCGATGCAAGAGTACGAGGATCAAAACGGGTGGGAGTACCTGTATTTAAAACATGGAGGGGGAGAGAAGCGAGAAAAGCCTCCAACTGAATGCCACGGGAGTCACAGTGAGACCCCTTTCCCCAGAGAAAATGGTGGGCATTAAAATTGCCAAGTAACAGAAGTGGTGGCGGTAAAATAGAAACCAGAAAGGCAACATCTGGAATAAATAATCCCTGAGAAGAAGATACAAAGAACAGATTGTATACCACTTATTCAAGTGGGTGCGAGTTGCAGTTTAATGCAGCAAAGTATGAACAAAGAGCTGACGGTATGGAATATCGGTGCATATAAGAAGTGCACTTTCATTAAAGGATCCATCAGAAAAAGAATCCTAGGAATATAATAAATCATAGCCCGAGATGGGTTGGATAACAGCAGAGTGTAATTTGGGTTCTTGTAAACAAACACAAACAGGGAAAAACTGGGAGAGCAACACCTGAAGCTCACCCTGGTTACCTCTGAGGCCTCGGATATTCCACTGTAAATAAGCCATGATTTGCGAAGAGAAAGATACAAGAAATCTGAAGGTAGAGGTATCTACAGACTAGAAGGGTTAGAAAAGTCCACATGTGGCGGAAGTGGAAAATGTTCAAGCAGCGAAAGAATGCGACGCTGCGAAGAAAGGAGTTGTGCAGAGAAGAGTGAAGAGGAAGAACAGGCGGTGGATCGGTGTCCATCAATGGTCTATTCTCATCAATATATTCTGAGATATCTTCAAGTGTTTCAGAGGACAAGAACGTTGTATGGGTTAGAATATTGGAGATGGAAGGAGGAGGGTGAGTAAAGATTGGGGCGACAATGGACTGTACCAAAGTAGTGGGGGACAAAAGGGTAGAGGGAACTGGAGAAGAAGCTTGGGAGGGGACAGGAGAGGAAGCAACCTGGGAGGGGGCAGAAGAGGAAGACACTCGAGAGGGGACAGGGAAGGAAGGTACAGTACGAGGAGGTTAGAGGTAAAAAAACAGTTACAGAGACTGGAAAGGAAAAATGTGGAGCTAGAAGAAGGGGTTAAAGGAGATTTAAGCAATGGGGATTTTTTAGACTTTTGAGAAGTAGAGGGGCGATGGGGAGGAGGTTTTATACGAGGTCTTGTAGACACAGGAACTTGTGAGTGAGAAGATGAAGAGGTGAAAACAGAATGAGGTGTTGAGGTATGGACCTCTGAGTCCAGGACAGCAAAAGAATTAGAGACAGGGGTGACTGTGGAAGAGATGACCACAGAGGCCTGTACATCACAGAGTCGCTCATTTGCTCAGAACTACTAAACACCTCAAATGATGTAGTTGAAGTTTTAGCAGTAAAGAATGAAAACCAAAACCTTGTCATTGTGGTGGTATACAAGCTTCCAGATGCAACTTCCCAGCAATTGCAGGAGCAGCTTTTGAAAATTGACCACTGTCTGGAAAATCTCCCAACTCTTGCCCCAAACATCTTACTACTAGGAAATTTCAACCTGAGACACCTAAAATGGAGGAGTATAGCAAACAATGTTTTAGCAGAGATCACCCCAGGAGGCAGCTAAGATGAAAATTCACACACACACGAACTATTAAATCTCTGCACCAAATTCACCTTAAACCAGCAATTATTAGAGCCTACAAGACTAGAAAATACGCTGGACCTCATCTTCACTAACAACGAGTGTATTGAAGACAATACACTCAGATCACAACATAATAGAGGTACAGACATGTATGCACAGGGCTCCTGACCAGCAAAATGTGATCAGTCATGAAGGTCTCTTCACAAAATTCAATTTTAATAACAAAAACATACAATGGGATCAAGTCAAACATGTCCTAAATGAAACAAGCTGGGAAGATATCCTAAATAAAACGGATCCGAACATTTGCCTAGAAAAAATTAACTCTGTGGTTCTTGTGATCTGACCAAGACACATTCCATTAAGAAAAAGAATAAGATGTAAACTAGAAAGAGACGCTCCCTATACAAATGAAGGCGAAGAGTCGCAGAGCTGCTCAGAGGGGCCAATATACATGTATCTAAAATACGAACGGAGGCACTAGTCAATGAAATTGCAAATATCGAACTTAAGCTGAAGGAATCTTACAGGAGACAAGAATCACAGGAAGAACTAAAAGCCATAAAGGAAATTGGAAAAAAAAATACTTCTTCCTTTATGCCAAATCAAGGAAAAAACAACATCCAGTACTGGGCCTCTGCTTAGGCAGGATGGGACATATACAGATGACAGCCAAGAAATGAGCGAGATATTAAAGTCCCAATACGACTCAGTGTTCAGCGAACTGCTGCCCAGACTAAGGGTCGACAATTCAAATGAATTCTTTATGAACGAAACCCAAAATTTGGTAATCTCAAAAAATCTCGGATATTATCCTAACTCCACAATAAATGAATGACACGCCCATGCACTCTGCCCCAGGCCCAGACTCATGGAACTCCGTGTTCATCAAGAATTGCAAGAAGCCCCTATTGCGTGCCTTCAGCCTTCTATGGAGAGCAAGCATGGACACAGGGGTCATCCCACACACACTAAAAACAACAGACATAGCCCCACTCCACAAAGGTGGCAGTAAAGCAGTTGCAAAGAACTACGGACCAATAGCACTAGCATCCCATATCATAAAAATCTTTGAGGGTTCTAAGCAGCAAGATCGCCAACCACCTAGACACCCATCAATTACATAACCCATTGCAACACAGGTTTAGAGCAGGTCCCTCCTCTCTGTCCCAGCTACTGGACCACTATGATAAGGTCCTGGATGCTGTTGAGAATAAACAAAATACAGATGTAGTATACACAGACTTTGCAAAAGCTTTCGACAAGTGTGACCATGATGTAATAGCACACAAAATGCGTGATAAAGGAATAACAGGAAAATTGGTAGATGGATCTATAACTTCCTGACAAACAGAACACAAAGAGTACCTAAAGTCAGTACCTGACCAACCGGGCTGTGGTTCGTACTTCAGGTTGCGTGCGGCCAGCAGTAACAGCCTGGTTGATCAGACCCTGATCTACCATGAGGCTTGGTCTCAGACCGAGCCACGGGGGCGTTGACCCCCAAAACCCTCTCCAGGTAAACTCCAGGAGGCTGCAGAAGTTAGGACCCAAGAGGTGGGGGGACTTTTAGTAACTCGAGAATAAGAAATATGGAGGCGTAAATGAGACTGCCATAGCATATGGGAAGCCTTCTGCCTCTTTGAGACAATGGATTTCTTGCTCATTTAAGTAAACTTGGCAACGGCGTGAGTAAGATGGGTGAGCCTCATGACAATTAAGGCAAGCAAGAAGGAGGTAGACTACAAGATGTATTGGTAAGGTCATCGGCACCACAGACTGGGCATTCGGCTATGGACCTGCAATATTTCACTGGATGACCAAAACGCCAGCAATTTCTACACTGTTGCAGTGTAGGGAGCTACACTGTAAGGGTATCGTCTCCACCTGTGGGCAGGGAGGACATAAGTGTTTACTTTGAGGACTGGGAAGTCTTGGAGTTCTAGCTGTTCCAGAATGTCATCACCACATGTCTGGAAATTCTGTTGGACAATGGTATGGGGTAGAATGACAGTACCATTACAAGAATTGAGGGAATGATGTTTTTCAATAGTGACAGGGATAGTATCGATGGTTGTAAGGAGAAAGATCGTAAGCTTGGGTAGCATTCTGGACCGTGATGATGCATGTACCACTCGAGAGCATAAAAGGATATACAGTATCTCTACCAACATGGCGTAGTAGTGCCTTGCCAATACTATGGTCGGAAAGATAGGCAGTAGAGGAAGTCGGTCATAGAGTAAAAAACTTAGTCCATTGTGTATTTTGAAACATAGCATGTTAAGGGAGTGAGTGAGTGACGTGCAGGATTTTTCTCAGTAGAATGAGAAGGAAGCAAAGAAGTATCATCAGTTAATGGTCTTATGCATTTAGGTGTGGGACCAGAGTTGGTCCGACGTGGGATGGGCGGGTGATCCAAAAATCTCCGCACTGTAGAGGGAGAAGCCGGAAGCATGGTCAAAGAAGTGCGGAGGTCAGATGCATCAAAGGAGTCAGGCGGAACCCTGGTACCTGGAGTAGGTATTGAAACGGCACCAGCAGGAGGTACAGGAGCATTAGAAATGTCGGAAGAGTGGTCAAATAACGAGGCAGGGTCGGAACAGGGTGCGGTATCAGGAAGGCGCCTGGGGGACAGCAGGTTCATGGATTGGGAACTCCATGGTCATGTCACTTCTTTCTTTTTGTTTTTTTAGAAAAAAAATAAATAAAAAAAATAAAAAAAGGGGGGAACGTGGAGGAATAGATCCTAGGAGGAATGAAAGGGCTGTAAATTTCCCTCCGCGCCCAAGAAGACCTCAGCACCGCAAGTAGTGCAGATGCGGCATGGAACCTGTGAAATATCCTACCCTTCATGCCAGTAAACCAGCAATCCGGGATAGCAACCTCACATCCACCAAGCCACCTCAGTGGACACCCGCCACAAAGCATACCTCCTTTGGCCACCACCTCCTGAATCCGAAAGGTGGCCTCCAGAGATACACCCGTCACCTGAAAGACACCCAAAGCCACCCCCCGGGATACCGGAGAGGGATCGGGACATCCCCAGGTAATCCAGATTCCATGGCAAACTACACCACCACCAAGGACCCCAACAGAATGGGATGGACCACGGTACCCTTCCCCCTACCTAGGAACTAGAATGCCTGTGGGGAGAATCCCAAAGGCTGAAAACAGGAAGGGGATTGGGTGAGGGACAGGGAGGGGGGAGGGGAGGAGGAAAGGGAAAGGGGGGATGGGGAGGATGGGTTAGTGAAGGGGAAGTGTGGGTAATTAGCTTCAATTGGAGGAAGAAGACTGAAGTGTTCAATTCCTCAGACCAAGAGCCTCTTCACCACTGCAAGGAGCCCCCCTTGAAAAGGAATGGGGTGGATATCAACACCCTTTCCCAACCAAGGAGCAAGAATTTCAGAGGGAAGACCACAAACGCCAAAAGCAGGAAAGGAAGGAGAGGAAAGAGATGGGAAAAGGACAGGGAAGGGTAAGGAGTGATGGGAAGGATGGTGTAGGGAAGGGGGGACTGGGGGTAATTAGGTTCAGTCGGAGGAAGACTGAAGGGCCCAATTTCTCAGACCAAAACCCTCTTGACCGCACGAAGAAGCTCCATCCCCCTTGAAGAGTAGGTGTACAGTAGAGTACAGTGGAACCTCGGCTTACAAGTGCCCCACCATGTGAGTTTTTCAGGATACGAGCAGTCGCTCGGTCGATTTTTTGCTTCTGGATACGAGCGGGACTCAAGGGAGGTTCCTTGATGCTGGTGAGGGGCTCTTGCTCTTGATCTACGGAATTGGATCTGTGCTCCAGTTTCCGAAATTAATAATAATAATAATAATTATTATTATAAGAATACATACGTACTAATAAATAATAAATTATTTTTGGTAAATATTTTTTTCACAGTTGTTTATAGGGCAATCTTGTTAAAACCTTGTCAGTGTATGATGGAAAGATGCTTCTTAACGTACACCAAAAATGAAAGAAATAGGACCACAAATAACGGAGTTCACTTCTCAGCCATTAGCCGCCCCTTAGCGATACATTTTCGTATGGTTTTTATGGGTATTATTTTTTTTTTGTATCATTTGATAGAATGGAAGATATATTACAGAAATAGATATGATTTTGATTGGTTTCAAGACGAAAAGTACCTTGAAATTGAGCTCAAAGTAGCAGAAATGTTAGATTCTTTGGCGATGTTCAAAAGTAAACAAATGACGTCACTGTCCAATACCTGTCCGAGTGGCCATTCTAATATGCAGTCATGAATGGGTTGACATTATTTATACAATTATTACAATAATGCAGTAGTCTGCATAACAGTAAATCTTCTATTTTTTTGTGTGAATAAAAATTCCAAATGGTAAGCAAGAGTATTATTATAAGAATACGTATGTACTAATAAATAATAATAATAATAATAATAATACGTATAATATAATAATTATGTATACGTAATATAATAATATACAGTCAACCCTTTGTTTTCATGTATCTCCGTTATTGCTGATTTCAGTTTTCGCACACTTTTTTCGTGGAAATATTGGCTCCGTTTTCGTTGATGGTATGGAACCTGTCCAGTGCCCAGCTCACATACAAAGCCTGCAAGCCCGCCTCCCATGCACATTCTCAGGCAGTGTAGCATTGTTTCTGGTTGAGTGAACATTATCCTGCGAGTTCATACAAAACATTTCTTAACAATCCATTGTTTTTGGCCCTTGACTATTGTGTGTGACTGCTAAATAAGCCACCATGGGCCCAAAGAAAGCTCCTAGTGGCAGTCTTTTGGTAAAGAAAGTGAGGAACACCATAGAATTAAAGAAAGAAATTGTAGCAAAGTATCAAAGTGGAGTCGATAAAGGCTATAGTGCCAGCCAGCGATAAAGTGTAGCAAGTAAGTTAAGCGATTAAGTGATAGAAAAATGACGACACGAAACTTAACTCCTCCATTGTTGTTTGAGGAATATAGGGCACTGAGACCAGAGCCGCCCTCTGCCGCCATCTCCTCCAAGGTAAGTGTAAATATGTATATTTCTTATTTATAAAGTGTAAATATTTCTTATTTATAAATTAAAGTGTAAATTTCTTATTTATAAATTACTTACATTGTTTCAGTGTGAATACTGGTGGTGCCTCCACCACCACCACCACCACTATATGTATGGCTTATGGTCAGTGGCCCTTATAAACCCAACAACAATAACACTATCACCAGTCCTCACATTCGTAATGACATATTTTATTCATTCTAGAGTATATATCATGTTTCTATGTTATTAATATCGTTTATTATGTCATATAAGATGAATTGTAATAGATAAATAAGCCATAGAGCTGATATTAGTGTCAAATTGAAGCATTTTGTCCTGCCTCCAAACAATAAACCCGCCTCCCTCTCTCCTCCTCTCCATCTTCCATACACCAACAAGAGTCGCCAATAAAGGTAAGTGTGATGTTAAATGTTCATTTATACATGCTATTAGTGCTTTATATTTATTTGTCATTCTTTTCTGTATGTAAATCTATATTTAATCTCTAAAAAATATTTTTTGTTAATACTCCTGGGTGTCTGAAATGAATTAATTGAATTTACATTATTTCTTATGGGGAAAATGGTTTCAGTTTTAGTCAATCCCTCTGGTTGTTGTTTGATATCTTTATTATGCACCCCATACCCATCCTGTGGGCAGTAGTCAAAAGATTACAGAGGTACATAATGGGTCCAGGGACTGGACCTCAAAGTCCCTCTGGAACGGATTAAACACGAAAACGGAGGGTTGACTGTAAATTATTATAATAATACGTACGTACTAATTATAATAAATACAGTAGACCCCTGAGTATGGGCCGTAATCCATTCCAGGAGCTAGGCCTCAACTCGAACTGGCTGAAAGTCGAACTAATATTTCCCATAAGAAATAATGTAAATACAATTAATCTGTTCCACCCAAAAATATTCACCAAAAATACATTTTTTAAAGAATAAATACTATAGTTTTACATACAGAAAACAATGAGAAATAAATATAAAGCACTAACTTTAATGGATAAATGAACATTTGAATCAGTTTTACCTTTATTGAAGACTTTTGTTGGCATATGAGAGAAGCAGGAGAGTTTGTTTGGAGGCAGTACAAGATAGCCCTTCAATACAACACTAATATAAACTCTACGGCTTATTTATCTATCATAATTCATCTAATATGACATAATAAACAATATTAATAACATAGAAACATGATATATACTCTAGAATGAATAAAATATGTCATTACAAATGTGAGGACTGGTGGTAGTGTGTTATTGTTGTTGGGTTATAAGGGCCACTGACCATAAGCCGTACATATACTGCTGGTGGTGAAGGCAGCAGGCCACCACCACTAATTTACACTGAAACAATGTACGTAATTTATAAATAAGAAATATTTACACTTGCCTTGCAGGAGATGGTGGCAGAGGGCGGCGTTGGTCTCAGTGCCCCTATATACTACCTCAAACAACAATGGAGTTAAGTTTCATGCCGTCATTTTTCTATCGCTTAACTTACTTGCTACACTGTTAATGCAACACTTTATCGCTGGCTAGTGCTATAGCCTTTATCGACTCATGCTGCTTTAGTATCGTACATATCGTAAAATCAGTGAATCACTGAAGAAGACACATTCTCCCCTCTCTCTTCCTCCTCCACTTTGGTACTTTGCTACGATTTCTTTCTTCAATTTTATCGTGTTTATCACTTTCTTTACCAAAGGGCTGCCACTATGAAGTTTCTTTGGGTCCATAGTGGCTTATTTCACAGTCACAATCAATAAACAAGCACTAAACACAATGAATTTATTGTTATAAACAAAATAAGACTGGCTCACGATGCCTGTGCGTTGATGCGCTCAAGTGCGGGCAGGTGAACAAGTCTGATACCCGGGCCGAAACACGGGGAATAGGCGATAGTCGGGCCAAAATTGGGCCGAAAAAAGCTACTGAAACACGAGTTGGCCGATACTCAGGGTAGTCGATACTCGGGGGTCCACTGTTATGCTATAATAATTATACTACTACTATGTATAAGTGAGTTTGAGAATGCCACCACAAGATGGCAGTACGTACGTGTTTCAAAAAACACTCAGACCGCATATGCTTCAACTGGCGGTGGAGATAATTCTTGTGATTTGCTTACGTTTCGTGCAGCAATTTTGCAGAATTTCTTGTTTCTAACCATGGGTCCTAAGAAAGCAAGTGCAAAGGACAGTACTGAGAAGAAAAAGAGGATGATTTCCATGGAATTAAAGCATTAAGAGTGTAGCATTAACTGTGTATAATTAAGTGTAGCAATTAAGAGATAGAAAAAGGACGAAACAAAATGAACACCTGACAGCATAGGACGCTGTGCCCAGCATATCTTCTCCATCTCCAAGGTAAATGCTGTATTACTTGATAATTTTTTATTCTTTCTTTCTTTCAACACGTCGGCCGTTTCCCAGCGAGGCAGGGTGGCCCAAAAGGAAAAACGAAAGTTTCTCCTTTTACATTTAGTAATATATTCAGGAGAAGGGGTTACTAGCCCCTTGCTCCCGGCATTTTAGTCTCCTCTTACGACACGCATGGCTTACGGAGGAAGAATTCTGTTCCACTTCCCCATGGAGATAAGAGGAAATAAGAACAAGAACTAGTAAGAAAATAGAAGAAAACCCAGAGGGGTGTGTATATATATGCTTGTACATGAATGTGTAGTGTGACCTAAGTGTAAGTAGAAGTAGCAAGATGTACCTGAAATCTTGCATGTTTATGAGACAGAAAAAAAGACACCAGCAATCCTATCATCATGTAAAACAATTACAGGCTTTCGTTTTACACTCACTTGGCAGGACGGTAGTACCTCCCTGGGCGGTTGCTGTCTACCAACCTACTACCTAGGATAATTTATTATGTACATGTATTATTATTATTATTATTGTTTTCCTTTTGAAACTATGTACGTAGTGTACGTAGTCAAGCAGGAATGGCCGCTGTGGTGGCCCTATACACCCCCAACAACCACAATGGCCGCTGTCATCGCTGCACACTACCACTCCTCACATATGTAATAACATATTATTATTATTATAATCAAAAGAAGCGCTAAACGACAAGGGTTATACAGCAAGTAATAACATAGAGTGGACCCATGGTGTTTGTAGTCATCGGAGTTCATATTATTCGGAGTTAGTAACTTTTTTTTGTAAAAATATTGGTTCAGAGATCGTAAATTTGCTCGGTGATCGTAATTCGTCCCAGACGTGTACGCGTGGCACGCGCGGCCCGACACTCCATTCAGAGTCAGTGTGCCATTGTTTACCAGTGAGTGACGGTCACCTACACGTTCATACGATACATTTCGTCATTATTCCATTGTTTTTAGTGCTTGCAACTGCTAAATAATCCACCATGGGCCCAAAGAAAGCTCCTAGTGCCAGCCCTGTGGTAAAGAAGGTCAGAAACACAGTAGAACTGAAAAAAAGAGATCATTGCAAAATATGAAAGTGGAGTACGTGTAGCCGAGCTGGCCAGGCTGTATGGCAAAGCCTATACAACCATTGCTTCCATTGTGGCCAAGGGAAATGAAATCAAGGAAGCTGTTGTTGTGAAAGGTGTAAGTATGGTCACAAAACAGAGATCGCAAATACTGGAAGATGTGGAGACTTTGTTGTTGGTGTGGATCACCGAGAAAGAATTAGCAGGAGATAGTGTTACGCAGGCGATAATATCTGAAAAAGCAAGGCAATTGCATGGCGATCTCATCAAGAAAATGCCTACGAGTTTTACCTGGAGAAAATTCCAGGGGTCAACGCCCCTGCGGCCCGGTCTGTGACCAGGCCTCATGTTGGACCAGAGCCTGATACACCAGGCTGTTACTGCTGGCCGCACACAGTCCAACGTACGAGCCACAGCCTGGCTGCTCAGGTACCGACTGTAGGTGCCTGTCCAGTGCCTGCTTGAAGACAGCCAGGGGTTTGTTGGTAATCCCCCTGATGTATGCTGGGAGGCAGTTGAACAATCTTGGGCCCCTGACACTCATTGTGTTGTCCCTCAACGTGCTAGTGGCACCCCTGCTCTTCCATGGTGGGATGTTACATCGTCTGCCGAGTCTTTTGCTTTCGTAGGGAGTGATGTACGTGTGCAAGTTTGGTACTAATCCCTCGAGAATTTTCCATGTGTATATAACAATGTATCTCTCCCGCCAGCGTTCTAGAGAGTACAGGTTTAGGAACTTCAAGCGTTCCCAGTAATTGAGGTGGTTTATCGCAGTTATGCGTGCAGTGAAGGTTCTCTGCACATTTTCAAGGTCAGCAATTTCACCCCCGCCTTGAAAGGTGCAGTTAGTGTGCAGCAATATTCCAGCCTAGATAGAACAAGCGATCTGTAAAGTGTCAACATGGGCTTGGCATCCCTGGTTTTGAAGGTTCTCATTATTCATCCTGTCATTTTTCTAGCAGATGCAATGGCTACTGTGTTATGGTCCTTGAAGGTGAGATCCTCTTGACATGATCACTCCTAGGTCTTTGACATTAGTTTTTCGCTCTATTGTGTGGTTGGAATTAGTTTTGTACTCCGATGAGATTTTAATTTCTTCACATTTTCCGTATCTGAGTAATTGAAATTTCTCATCATTGAACTTCATATTGTTTTCTGCAGCCCATTTAAAGATTTGGCTTATGTCTGCTTGGAGTCTTGCAGTCTCTTCAACGGTGGACACTGTCATACAGATTCGGATGTCATCTGCAAAGGAAGACACGGCACAGTGGCTTAAATCCCTGTCTATGTCCGATATGAGGATGAGGAACAGGATGGGAGCGAGTACTGTGCCTTGTGGAACAGAGCTTTTCACAGTAGCTGCCTCAGACTTTACTCTGTTGACTACTACTCTTTGTGTTCTACTTGTTAGGAAATTATAGATCCATCTACCAACTTTTCCTGTTATTCCTTTATCACGCATTTTGTGTGCTATTACACTATGGTCACACTTGTCAAAGGCTTTTGCAAAGTCTGTGTATATAACATCTGCATTTTGTTTGTCTTCTAGAGCATCCAGGACCTTGTCGTAGTGGTCCAGTAGTTGGGACAGACAGGAGCGGCCTGCTCGAAACCCATGCTGCCCTGGGTTGTGCAATTGATGGGTGTCAAGATGAGTGGCGATCTTGCTTCTTAGAACCCTTTCAAAGATTTTTATGATATGGGACGTTAACGCTATTGGTCTGTAGTTCTTTGCTATTGCTTTACTGCCCCCTTTGTGGAGTGGGGCTATGTCTGTTGTTTTTAGTAACTGCGGGACGACCCCAGTGTCCATGCTCCCTCTCCATAGGATGTTAAAAGCACGTGATAGGGGCTTCTTGCAGTTCTTGATGAACACGGAGTTCCACGAGTCTGGGCCTGGAGCAGAGTGCATGGGCATGTCATTTATTGCCTTTTCGAAGTCATTTGGCGTCGGGGTGATGTCAGATAGGCATGCGTCTGTCAAGTTCTGTGGCACTCTCATTAAAAATTCATTTAGGTCTTCGATTTTCAGTCTGGTTAGCGGCTCGCTAAAAACTGAGTCATACTGGGACTTAAGTAACTCACTCATTTCCTTGCTGTTATCTGTGTAGGACCCATCCTGTTTAAGTAGGAGCCCAATACTGGTTGTTGTTCTCGACTTTGATTTTGCATAAGAAAAGAAATACTTTGGGTTTCTTTCAATTTCATTTATGGCTTTTTGTTTTTCCCGCGTTTCTTGATTCCTGTAAGATTCCTTTAGTTTTAATTCGATGTTTGCTATTTCTCTGACTAGTGTCTCCCTTCGTATTTCAGATATATTGGCCTCCTGTAGCCGCTCCGTTATTCTTTGCTTAAGAGCTGAAGTGAGCGAATTTAAAGCCAGCAAAGGCTGGTTTGACAGATTTAAGAAGTGTAGTGGCAGTAGTAGGTTGGTAGACAGCAACTACCCAGGGAGGTACTACCGTCCTGCCAAGTGAGTGTAAAACGAAAGCCCGTATTTGTTTTACATGATGGTAGGATTGCTGGTGTCTTTTTTCTGTCTCACAAACATGCAAGATTTCAGGTACGTCTTGCTACTTCTACTTACACTTAGGTCACACTACACGTACATGTACACATTTATGTATACACTTATCTGAGTTTTCTTTGATTTATCTTAATAGTTCTTGTTCTTATTGCTTTTCCTTTCATATCCATGGGGAAGTGGAATAAGAATCTTTCCTCCGTAAGCCATGCGTGTTGTAAAAGTCAACTAAAATGCCAGGAACAATGGGCTAGTAACCCCTTTTCTTGTATAGATTGACTAAAAAGAAAAACAAGAAAACCATTAAAGTGGGATGTTTGAGTGTGCGTGGATGTTGTGCGAATGATAAGAGATGATTGTAGATGTTATGAATGAAAACAAGCTGGATGTCCTGGCTTTAAGTGAGACAAAGATGAAGGGGGTAGGAGTGTTTCAGTGGGGAGAAATAAATGGGATTAGGTCAGGGGTTTCAAATAGAGTTAGAGCTAAAGGAGTGGCAATAATGTTGAATAATCAGTTATGGCAGGTAAAGAGGGATTATAAATGTATAAATTCAAGGATTATGTGGAGTAAAATAAAGGTCGGATGTGAAAAGTGGGTTATAGTAAGTGTTTATGCACCTGGAGAAGAGAGAAGTGTAGAGGAGAGAGAGAGAGATTTTGGGAAATGTTGAGCGAGTGCGTGGGGAGTTTTGAACCAAGTGAGAGAGTAATTGTGGTCGGCAATCTTAATGCTAAAGTGGGTAAAAATGTTGTGGAGGGATTAGTAGGTAAATTTGGGGTGCCAGGGGTAAATGTAAATGGGGAACCATTAATTGAGCTATGTGTAGAAAGAGGTTTGGTAATAATACATATTTTATGAAAAAAGAGGATAAACAAGTATACAAGGTATGATATAGCACGTAATGAAAGTAGTGTGTTAGATTATGTATTGGTGGATAAAAGGTTGATGGGTAGGCTTCAGGATGTACATATTTATAGAGGGGCAACGGATATCGGATCATTATTTAGTTGTAGCTACAGTTAGAGTAAAAGGTAGATGGTACAAAAAGAAAATGGCAACAGCAAGTAAGAGAGAGGTAAAAGTGTATAAACTAAGTGAGGAGGAAGTTAGGGTGAGATATTAAAAACTATTGGCAGAAAGGTGGGCTAGTGCAAGTATGAGTAGTGGGGGGTTGAAGAGAGTTGGGATAGTTTTAAAAATGCAGTATTAGAATGTGGGGCAGAAGTTTGTGGCTACAGGATGAAAGAGGAGTGGTTGAATGATGAAGTAAAGGGTGTGATAACGGAGAAAAAGGTAGCTTATGAGAGGTTTTTACAAAACAGAAATGTTAATAGAACAGCAGAGTATATGGAGAGTAAAAGAAAGGTGAAGAGAGTGGTGAGAGTGCAAAATGAGAGCAGATGAAAGAGTGGGAGATGCTATGTCAAGAAATTTTGCTGAAAACAAGAAAAATTTTTGGAGTGAGATAAACAAGTTAAGAAAGCCTAGGGAACAAATGGATTTGTCAGTTAAAAACAGAGTAGGGGAGTTAGTAGATGGGGAGCTGGAGGTATTGGGTAGATGGCGGGAATATTTTGAGGAACTTTTAAATGTAGATGAAAAAAGGGAGGCGGTAATTTCATGCACTGGCCAGGGAGGTACAACATCGTTTAGGAGTGAAGAAGAGCAGGATGTGAGTGTGGGGGGTCGGTGCGTGAGGCATTACGTAGAATGAAAGGGGGTAAAGCAGCTGGAACTGACGGGATCAAGACAGAAATGTTAAAAGCAGGGGGATTTATAGTGTTGGAGTGGTTGGTATTTTTGTTTAGGAAATGTATGAACGAAGGGAAGGTACCTAGGGATTGGCAGAGAGCATGTATAGTTCCTTTACATAAAAGATTGTAAGAATTATAGGGAAATAAGTTTACTGAGAATACCAGGTAAAGTGTATGGCAGGGTTATTATTGAAAGAATTAGAGGTAGGACAGAGAGTAGGATTGCAGATGAGCAAGGAGGCTTTAGAGTGGGTAAGGGATGTGTAGATCAAATGTTTACATTGAAGCATGTATGTGAACAGTATTTAGATAAAGGTAGGGAAGTTTTTATTGCATTTATGGATTTAGAAAAGGCAGTAGGTTGGTAGACAGCAACCACCCAGGGAGGTACTACCATCCTGCCAGGTGACTGTGAAACAGAAACCTGAAACTGTTTTACATGATGGTAGGATTGCTGGTGTCTTTTTTCTGTCTCATAAACATGCAAGATTTCAGGTATGTCTTGCTACTTCTACTTACACTTAGGTCACACTACGCAAACATGTACACGTTTATGTATACACACTCATCTAAGTTTTCTTTGATTTCATCTTAATAGTTCTTGTTCTTATAATTTTTCCTTTTCCTTTCATATCCATGGGGAAGTGGAATAAGAATCTTTCCTCCGTAAGCCATGCGTGTTGTAAAAGTCAACTAAAATGCCAGGAACAATGGGATAGTAACCCCTTTTCCTGTATAGCTTACTAAAAAGAAAAAGAAGAAAACCGTCAAAGTGGGATGTTTGAATGTGCGTGGATGTTGTGCGAATGATAAGAGATGATTGTAGATGTTATGAATGAAAAGAAGCTGGATGTCCTGGCTTTAAGTGAGACAAAGCTGAAGGGGGTAGGAGAGTTTCAGTGGGGAGAAATAAATGGGATTAGGTCAGGGGTTTCAAATAGAGTTAGAGCTAAAGAAGGAGTGGCAATAATGTTGAATAATCAGTTATGGCAGGTAAAGAAGGAATATAAATGTATAAATTCAAGGATTATGTGGAGTAAAATAAAGGTGGGATGTGAAAAGTGGGTTATAGTAAGTGTTTATGCACCTGGAGAAGAGAGAAGTGTAGAGGAGAGAGAGAGATTTTGGGAAATGTTGAGTGAGTGTGTGGGGAGTTTTGAACCAAGTGAGAGAGTAATTGTGGTTGGGGATCTTAATGCTAAAGTGGGTAAAAATGTTGTGGAGGGAATAGTAGGTAAATTTGTGGTGCCAGGGGTAAATGGAGAACCATTAATTGAGCTATGTGTAGAAAGAGGTTTGTTAATAAGCAATACATATTTTATGAAAAAGAGGATAAATAAATATACAAGGTATGATATAGCACGTAATGAATGTAGTTTGTTGGATTATGTATTGGTGGATAAAAAGTTGATGGGTAGGCTTCAGGATGTACATGTTTATAGAGGGGCAACAGATATATCAGATCATTATTTGGTTGTAGCTACAGTTAGAGTAAAAGGTAGATGGGACAAAAAGAAAATGGCAACAGCAAGTAAGAGAGGTAAAAGTGTATAAACTAAGGGGGGAGGAAGTTAGGGTGAGGTATAAGCAACTATTGGCAGAAAGGTGGGATAGTGCAAGTATGAGTAGTGGGGGTTGAAGAGAGTTGGGATAGTTTTAAAAATGCAGTATTAGAATGTGGGGCAGAAGTTTGTGGCTATAGGAGGGTGGGTGCAGGAGGAAACAGGAGTGAGTGGTGGAATGAAGAAGTAAAGGGTGTGATAAAAGAGAAAAAAGTAGCTTATGAGAGGTTTTTACAAAACAGAAGTGTTAATAGAAGAGCAGAGTATATGGAGAGTAAAAGAAAGGTGAAGAGAGTGGTGAGAGAGTGCAAAAGAAGAGCGGATGAAAGAATGGGAGAGGCTCTGTCAAGAAATTTTGCTGAAAACAAGAAAAATTTTGGAGTAAGATAAACAAGGTAAGAAAGCCTAGGAACAAATGGATTTGTCAGTTAAAAACAGGGTAGGGAGTTAGTAGATGGGGAGCTGGAGGTATTGGGTAGATGGCGGAATATTTTGAGGAACTTTTAAATGTCGATGAAAAAGGGAGGCGGTAATTTCATGTACTGGCCAGGAGGTACAACATCGTTTAGGAGTGAAGAAGAGCAGGATGTGAGTGTAGGGGAGGTGCGTGAGGCATTACGTAGAATGAAAGGGGTAAAGCAGCTGGAACTGACGGGATCATGACAGAAATGTTAAAAGCAGGGGGATATAGTGCTGGAGTGGTTGGTATTTTTGTTTAATAAATGTATGAAAGAGGGAAGGTACCTAGGGATTGGCAGAGAGCATGTATAGTTCCTTTATATAAAGGGAAGAGGGATAAAAGAGAGTGTAAAAATTATAGGGAATAAGTTTACTGAGTATACCAGGTAAAGTGTATGGCAGGGTTATTATTGAAAGAATTAGAGGTAAGACAGAGAGTAGGATTGCAGATGAGCAAGGATGCTTTAGAGTGGGTAGGGATGTGTAGATCAAGTGTTTACAGTGAAGCATATATGTGAACAGTATTTAGATAAAGGTAGAGAAGTTTTTATTGCATTTATGGATTTAGAAAAGGCATATGATAGAGTGGATAGGGAGCAATGTGGCAAATGTTGCAAGTGTATGGAATAGGTAGTAAGTTACTGAAGGCTGTAAAGAGTTTTATGAGGATAGTGAGGCTCAGGTTAGGGTGTGTAGGAGAGAGGAGATTACTTCCGGTAAAAGTAGGTCTTAGACAGGGATGTGTAATGTCACCATGGTTGTTTAATATATTTATAGATGGGCTTGTAAAGAAGTAAATGCTAGGGTGTTGGGGAGAGGGTGGGATTAAATTATGGAGAATTAAATGCAAAATGGGAGTTGACACAGTTACTTTTTGCTGATGATACTGTGCTTATGGGAGATTCTAAAGAAAAGTTGCAAAGGTTAGTGGACGAGTTTGGGAGAGTGTGTAAAGGTAGAAAGTTAAAAGTGAACATAGATAAGAGTAAGGTGATGAGGGTATCAAACGATTTAAATACAGAAAAATTGGATATCACATTGCAGAGAGGGATTATGGAAGAAGTAAATGTTTTCAGATATTTGGGAGTTTGATGTGTCAGTGGATGAGTTTATGAAGGATGAGGTTAACCATAGAATTGATGAAGGAAAAAAGGTGAGTGGTGCATTGAGGTATCTGTGGAGACAAAAAACGTTATCCATGGAGGCAAAGAAGGGAATGTACGAAAGTATAGTGGTACCAACACTCTTATATGGGTGTAAAGCATGGGTTGCAAATGCTGCAGTGAGGAGGAGGCTGGAGGCAGTGGAGATGTCCTGTCTAAGGGCAATGTGTGGTGTAAATATTATGCAGAAAATTCGGAATGTGGAAATTAGGAGAAGGTGTGGAGTTACTAAAAGTATTTGTCAGAGGGCCGAAGAGGGGTTGTTGAGGTTGTTTGGTCATTTAGAGAGAATGGATCAAAGTAGAATGACTTGGAGAGCGTATAAATCTGAATAAAGTTTGTTATTTAGCAGGTCAGACCAGCGTTGTTGCCAATGGGTGCGAAGGTGGGTAGCACTGACTGCAAAATAGTCCGTGAATGGAACACCTCTATATGAAACTGGAAGGTCATGTACTGCTGACCGCGCAGCAGAGTCTGCCTGTTCATTGCCCTGTACGTCAACATGACCAGGGACCCAACAAAAGACAATATCTTTGTGCTTGCTAGAGATACGGTGTAACCTAAGTTGGATACGAAGAACTAGGGGGTGAGGTGTATCAATTTTACGGATAGCCTGTAAAGCACTAAGGGAGTCTGAAACGACCACAAATGGTGACACAGGCATAAATGCAATACGGATAAGTGCCAAAAGAATGGCATACAATTCAGCCATAAATAAGTTAGCCGAGGGTAATAGATGCCCTCACATGACGCTGTTCGGGAACACTGCTGCGAATCCGACGCCGTCAGATGACTTTGAACCATCAGTATACACTGCGATGGCATGGGAATGAGAACGGAAGTGGTCTAGAAAAAAAGAGCGAGAAGCCGCCGTAGGTAGTTGGGCTTTCGCGCAAGGTAGAGGAATAGAACAGACACAGACACAGACAGCAGGAACTTCCCAAGGAATAGGGGAAAGGGAGATGTCACATAAACATATAAAGGTGGTAGCTGAAGGGAAGACAAGAGTGAATGTAGACGAAGAGAAAAGGGATGAAGTAAACAGGGTCGACGAACAAATAAAGAGCGTCTACTAACATCTGTGACAATCCTATACATGGAAGGATTGCGGAGATGATGAGAGCGAACATAATAGCGAATGCAATGTGCAACATGACGATCGGACAAGGATGGAATGTTCGCTTCTACATAGAGGCTCTCAACCAGGAAAGAACGAAATGCACCAAGGCATAAACACAAGTCATGGTTATGGATGGGATTAAAGGCTGGAAAGAGTAGCAGGGGAGGCCGCCGAATATATCTGGTCACCATAATCGAGTTTCGATAAAATTAGCGCTGAATGCAGGCGGAGGAGTGCCACGATCAGCCCCCCATGAAAGATGTGCGAGGGTTTTTAGGAGGTTCAGCCGGCTATGACATGTTGCCTTCAGAGAGGTAATGAGAGGTTTCCAGGACAATCGACGGTCAAACAGGAGGCCGAGAAACCTGACTATCACGTTCTGGGATACGTGAGCCGTATAGGTACAATGGATATTCAGAGACCACTGAACGTCTAGTAAACATAATTTGATGAGTTTTGCCATTAGAAAATTTAAACCCGTGAGTGGTGGCCCAATTGGAAACTCGGTTGATGGCATGCTGGAGGGAAACTGCAATGAGGTGACAGTCAGCACCTGCACAAGCTATAGCAAAGTCATCCACATAAATTGATGACCAAATGTTGGATGGGAGCACTGATGCCAGATTATTTATAGCAAGGAGAAAGTGTGTTGTGCACAGAACACAACCCTGGGGGACACCTTCAGCTTGGACAAATTCCGGGAAAGCTTATTACTAACCCGGACACAGAATTGTCTTTCAGTTAAGAAGGCCTTAAGGAAAAATGGTAGATTGCCTCGGAGGCCTAAGGAGTGGGCCTGGGCCAAGATATTATACCTTCAAGTTGTGTCATAAGCCTTCTCAAGGTCGAAAAAGATGGCGATAACCGAGTGGTTATTAGCAAAGGCATTACGAATGTACCTATCCAAGTGCAGTAAGGGGTCAATTGCAGAACGGCCCTTACAAAAGCCATATTGACTAAGGAAGAGACTATTGTGCGTTTCTAAATACCACATCAAACGTCTATTAACTAGACATTCAATCACCTTGCAAACTGCACTGGTAAGAGCGATTGGACGATAGTGGGAGGTATCACATCTCGTAGTACCCGGTTTGCGAAAAGGGAGAATAGCAGTGCTTATAAGAATACCAGTGCGTATAAGAAGAGCACTTTCGTTAAAGGTTCCATTGGAAAAAGGATGCGATGAATATAACAAATCATAGCCCGAAAATGGCCAGATAACAGCAGATTGTAATTTGGGTTCTTGCAAACAGACCCCAACAGGAAAAAACTGGGAGAACAACACCTGAAGCTCACCCCGGTTACCCCTGAGGCCTCGGATATTCCACTGCAAATAGATATAAGTCGAAGTTAGAAGTATCTATAGATTAGGGTTAGAAAAGTCCACATGTGGGGGAGGCAGCGGAAGATCTGTAATCAGAGAAGGAGTGGGAGGTGGGACGCTGTGAAGGAAGGAGGGGTGTAGACGGAGAAGAGAGATGAGGAGGAACCGGAGGTGGAGCGGTGTCCATCAACGTTCCAGACTCTAATAAATTCTGCAACAGCTTCCAGTGTTTCGGAAGACAAAGATGCAGAATGTGGGACTACATTAGAAATGGAAGGAGGAGAGTGAGCAACCATCGGGGAGACTATAGACTGTACTAAAGTAGATGGCGAGGAGATGGAAGAGGAAACTGTCGAAGGGACTTGGGAGGGGACAGGAGTGGAAGTGACCTGGGGAGGGGCAGTCAAGGAACTTGGGAGGAGACAGGGGATGAAGACATTGAACGAGGAGAAGGATGAACCTCCACACATGTTACAGAACTAGTCGGTGGTGAAGAACCCAGCAATGGGGATTTTTTGCCGGACTTATGAGAAGAAGGGGGGCGGTGAGGATTAGGTGGTGGACGAGGGCGTGTAGACACAGAACTGTGCGAGTGAGTAGAAGAAGGGGTGTGGACAGTATGGGATGCCGAGGTAGGGACCTCGGAGCCAAGAACAGGAAAAGGATTCGAGACAGGGGTGACTGAGGATGGGGCGACCACAGAGGAAGCCGCGGAAGTTGGGACCCCAGACGTGGGGGACGTTTAGCAATATGAGAATAGAAAAGACAGGGAAGTCTCCCTTGAAGGCGTAGATGAGAAACGGCCATAGCACATGAGATACCTTCCGCCTCTTTGAGACAACGGATTTCCTGCTCATTTAGGTAAACCTGACAACGGCGAGAGTACGATGGATGCGCCTCATGACAGTTAAGGCAAGAGGGAGGTAGATTACAAGAAGGACTGGCATGGTCGTCAGCACCACAGACTGGGCATTCGGCCATGGACCTGCAATATTTCGCTGGATGACCAAAACGCCAGCAGTTTTTACACTGTTGCGGTGTAAGGGTCACCTTTTGAACTTGTAACTGGTGACCTGCAATGTAGACCGAGGGTGGAAGTTCACGGAAGAAAAATGTTAAACGAGCTATATTGCAAGGATAAAGTCTTCGCTTACGGGAAGGGAGGACAAAAGTGTCAACTTTGAGGATAGGCAGGTCTTGGAGCTCAAGCTGCTCCAGAATGTCATCACCACATGTCTGGAAATTCTGTTGGACAATAATGTGGGGTAAAATGACAGTACCACTACAAGAATTGAGAGAATGATGTTTGTTAATAGTGATAGGAATAGTATCTATGGTTGTAAGGAGAAAGATCGCGAGCTTGGCCAGCATTCTGGACCGTGATGATGCGAGTGCCGCTCATGAGAGTGTGAAATGAGATATCTTTACCTACATGGCGTAGGAGAGCTTTACCAATACTATGATCGGAAAGATAGGTAGTTGGAGTAGTCGGTCTTAGAGTAAAAAACTTTGTCCATTGAGTAGTGTGAAACAAAGTGTTTAAGGGGAGTGCGTGACGAGCTGGTCTTTTCTGAGATGAATGAGAAGGAAGTGTCGAATCGTCATGTAAGGGTCTTGGTTGTTTGGATGTGGGACCGAAGGTGGTCCAACGTGCGACGGGCGAGCAATCCGAAAATTGCTGTACCGTAGAGGGAGAAGCTGGAATCAAGGTCAGAGAAGAGCGAAGGTCAGACGTGTCAAAAGAGCCGGTTGGAACCCCGGTACCTGAAGCAGGTGACGAACCAGGACCAGCAAGAGGTACGGGGGTATTGGAGGTGTCCGAAGAGTTGTCCATTAACGAGGTAAGGTCAGAACTGGGTGCGGTATCAGGAAGGGGCCCGGGGGTAGTAGGTTCACGGATTAGGTCGTCCATGGTTAGGTTACTCTTTCTTTTTGTTTTTAAGAAAAAAAAAGAGAGAAGAAAAGAAAATTAAAATAAAAAAAGAATAAAAAAAGGGGGAACGTGGAGGAATAGCTCCTAGGAGAAATGAAAGGGGCGCAAATTCCCCTCTGCGCCCAAGAGGACCCCAACATCGCTAGTAGTGGAGATGCTGCATGGAACCCGTGCCATACCCTACCCTTCATGCCAGTAAACCAGCAATCTGGGATAGCAACCTCACATCCACCGAGCCACCTCGGCGGACAAAAGAGAGGGCGGCCGGATACCCGCCACAAAGCATACCTCCTTTGGCCACCACCCCCAGAATCCTTAAGGTGGCCTCCAGAGTTACACCTTTCACCCGAAAGATAAACAAAGCCACCCCACCGGTTTACCGGAGAGGGATCGGGGACATCCCCAGGCGATGCAGATTCCACGGCAAACTACACCACCGCCAAGAACCTCAACGGAATGGGATGGACCACGGTACCCTTCCCCCTACCTAGGAACTAGAATGCCTGTGGAGAGAAGCTCCCAGGGTAAAAATGGGAAGGGAATAAGGGAATTATGAGGAGGAGGAAGGGAAAAGGGAGGATGTGGAAGATGGGAAAGGGGAGTGGGGATTGGGGGGTAATTAGGTTCGGTCTGAGGAAGACGACCAAGAGGTCCAATTCCTCAGACCGATAGCCTCTTTACCTCGACAAAGAGCCCCCCTTAAAGAGGAATTGACTCTACAAACGAGCAAATCGATGTGAGCAAGGTCACGGAACAGATTAAACTCGTAAGTGGAGGTTCCACTGTACATAATAATAATGTACTATAATAATGATTATAGACAGCTTCAAAAGGCTGTAGATGGCAGTGAATACCACAACAATGCGAGCGCAGTTATGGCCACCTCCACTTGTCACATGACATATTTTATTCATTCTAGAGTATATATCAGGTTTCTATGTTATTTATATTGTTTATTATGTCATATTAGATGAATTATGATAGATAAATAAGCCATAGAGTTGATATTAGCGAAATATTGAAGTATTTTGTCATGCCTCCTGAGAGCCGGAATGGATTAATTGCATTTCAATTAATTTAAATGAGAAAAATTGACTCAGCATACGAGCAAATCGGGATACGAGCAAGGTCATGGAACGGATTAAACTCGTAAGAAGAGGTTCCACTGTACTTTAGTACTTTTTATTGATATTTTTTAATGTTATTTTGATATAACAGACATCCCCATCAGTCTATAATATAGAAGGATTACTGTACATTTATAATGAAGCACTAAACCCCAGAGGTTCTACAGTGCCAGGGGGAGTGCAAGGCAATTAAGTTTGATCACAGGGATGGGCTGATGGCTCCAATTCCTTGAATAACGAGCCCTTTACTAATATCATGGCATCCCTCTTGAGAAACCTAGAGCTAAGACTCACATCCTTGTATATAGACACAAACAAACAAAAAATGTAACTATGTACAGACATTACATGCAGGATTGTTCGATCATCTAACATATTTACTGAAACGAGCGCAAGCATGCACACACAAATGCATAATCACATTATTATTTGCATGAACAATTATTGGTAAAATAAATTTGCCATTTTATTTACAAAATTATTTAAAAAAAAAAAAGAGTCACTGAACTCTCATGCAGTATTTTATTCCACAGGTTAATAGGTTCAACTTCAATTTTTTAACAAAATTATACAGGAGGTTCCCAATATACAACTGGTCTGCCCAGTGTTTCAATTTATGAAGAAGTTGTCTCCCTGGTGTTTCAACTTACAAAAGTTGTCTCCCTGGTGTTTCAACTTATAAAACAAGTTGTCTCCCTGGTGTTTCAACTTACAAAACAAGTTGTCTCCCTGGTGTTTCAACTTACAAACAATAGAAAACAACAGTAGAGAAGATAGTTATGCTTGCACCACAGTTGCATGTGGGTAAAGACACTTGTGTACAGTTCCAGATACAGTGGACCCCCGAGTAACGAACAAAATTCATTCCAGAAGCCTGATCAAGCGCCATTACCGAACTAATTTACTCCCTTAAGAAATAATGTCAAGTAGGTTAGTCCATTTCAGACCCCCAAAAATACACTTACAAAAGCACTTACAATATTATACTTACATAATTGTACTGATTTCCGGAGTGTTCGTTACTCGGGGGCCCACTGTATTTATAAAAAGAAACAATTTGCCACAAGTGGCTTTATCAGTCCTTAATAAGCCATTCAAGGTGAAGTATTTCCCTTAATATCCTCAACTATACACAAGTGTCTTCATTCATAGCTTATCATTATCACCATACCATTTACAACAGACTGATGATTGCAAAAACTAAGTGGTTCCTAAGTGCTGTGTCTTTAAGTGTGGTTGTATGGTTTCATATAATAGAGTGGATAGGGGAGCAATGTGGCAGATGTTGCAAGTGTATGGAATAGGTAGTAAGTTACAGAATGTTGTAGAGAGTTATGAGGATAGTGAGGCTCAGGTTAGGGTGTGTAGGAGAGAGGGAGATTACTTCCCAGTAAAAGTAGGTCTTAGACAGGGATGTGTAATGTCACCATGGTTGTTTAATATATTTATAGATGGGGTTGTAAAAGAAGTAAATGCTAGGGTGTTGGGGAGGAGAGAGTGTGGGATTAAATTATGGGGAATCAACTACAAAATGGGAGTTGACACAGTTACTTTTTGCTGATGTTACTGTGCTTATGGGAGATTCTAAAGAAAAGTTGCAAAGGTTAGTGGACGAGTTTGGGAGAGTGTGTAAAGGTAGAAAGTTGAAAGTGAACATGGATAAGAGTAAGGTGATGAGGGTATCAAACGATTTAAATAAAGAAAAATTGGATATCACATTGGAGAGGATTATGGAAGACGTGAATGTTTTCAGATATTTGGGAGTTGACTTGTCAGCGGATGGGTTTATGAAGGATGAGGTTAACCATAGAATTGATGAAGAAAAAAAGGTGAGTGGTGCATTGAGGTATCTGTGGAGACAAAAAACATTATCCATGAAGGCAAAGAAGGGAATGTATGATAGTGGTAACAACACTCTTATATGGGTGTGAAGCATGGGTTGTAAATGCTGCAGCGAGGAGGAGGCTGGAGGCAGTGGAGATGCCCTGTCTAAGGGCAATGTGTGTGTAAATATTATGCAGAGAATTTGGAGTGTGGAAATTAGGAGAAGGTGTGGAGTTACTAAAAGTATTAGTCAGAGGGCTGAAGAGGGGTTGTTGAGGTGGTTTGGTCATTTAGAGAGAATGGATCAAAGTAGAATGACTTGGAGAGCGTATAAATCTGTAGGGGAAGGAAGGAGGGGTAGTGGTCGTCCACGAAAATGTTGGAGGGAGGGGGTAAAGGAGGTTTTGGGGGTGAGGGGATTGGACTTCAAGCAAGCGTGTGTGAGCGTGTTAGATAGGAGTGAATGGTTTTGGGACCTGACGAGCTGTTGGAGTGTGAGCAGGGTAATATTTAGTGAAGGAATTCAGGGAAACTGGTTATTAATTTAGCTGGACTTGAGTCCTGGAAATGGGAAGTACAATGCCTACACTTTAAAGGAGGGGTCTGGGATAGTGACAGTTTTGAGGGACTAATTCTAAACTGTAGTATCTGAGCGGCTCTGCAAAGACAGTGATTATGTAGAGTGAGGTGAAAGTGTTGAATGATGATGAAAGTATTTTCTTTTTGGGGATTTTCTTTCTTTTTGGGTCACCCTGCCTCGGTAGGAGACGGCCGACTTGTTGAAAAAAAAAGTATGTAACTTGAAGAGTGTGTACCTTGGAGACCTCCTGTACTCTGTTGTTAAGTCTTTGAAAACATGCAAAGCCAGCTGCTATATCCCACTGCAGTGTCCAAAAATATAGGCAATGCTTTTATTAACTCCAAGAACAGTAATGAGAATAACGTATGGTGCTACCCATATAAGCAGGTTTCTACTGCAAAATATTTAAACTTAAAAGAAGATGTGAGAGTACTATGTCAGAAATACTGACTTTTCTCTCGCTCTTCTCTAAACATAATGCTGTACATGTGCCAAAAACTCCTAACGAACAAGTGTGAACAGTTCAGTGGAGTGACTGGGATTTAAGCCAGCATTCTGGTGGTCTTCTCTGTAGTTGAGTGGGTAGTGTGATGAGATGGTAATTTTCAGACCACAAGGTGGAGTCCCAATCACTCCATTACATTGAAAATGCTGTACAATCTGAGTTCAATAAAAAGCGTATTGACTCAAAATTATAATTCTTGCATCAAACAGCAATTAATATTTGAAACAATAATGAGCCTACCATAGCCCTGAAGAGTGCATTACACTGAGCCATGTCAGTTCATACTCAACATTTATAGCTAATTGCATAAACGGTAAAATTTATAAATGGAGAAGAAACAACAAACCAAAACATAATATCACTCGATGCATCAGATTATCATTCTTCTTGTGTCTTAATAAATAACAAGGAGACGCAGTATCAAAAAGAACAGTCACACTCACAAATTACTTTGGGTCACATTCCCAGGTTAAGCAACTCTGCTAGACCAAAGAATAAATTCTATTTGCATAATAAATTGTTTCTCAGATTTGAGTTTGTTTGGATTATTATTATTATAATCAAAAGAAGCTCTAAACCACAAGGGTCATACAGCGCAGCGGGGCAGGGGAGTTTGTTTCGAGTTTTAGACCCCAAATCTTTTTCAATATTATTGCTTTAATCTCATTAATGTTGACATTTCTAAGAAAGAATGACTAAAAAAAATTAAGATTTAGGCAAGGGAAGCCCATCATAAATATTGGGAATGAAATTCTGTCTAGTTTTTAATTTAAGGGCCACGCTGTGACAAACTAAATAAAAAATTAGTGAATAATGAAACGTACTTGTGAGTTGCCCATCAGTAAATATGTTGGATAATGGAATTGCGTGATTTGTGGGTGTGACCGTATACACCATGACTTCCATTAACCATGTCACAGTTAACTAGATCAATACTAACAAGATAACATACCTCTACCAATTCCATTAACATTGTTGTGCATAAATGAGTTAATGTATAAAAAGTCAAGTAGAATCAACTGTGTCAAGATCAAATGAAGCATGAGTGACACCTCCTTAATACAGAACAAGTCAGCACAAACGTCTACTTAGGACAGCAAGTGACACTTCTCTGATGTAGAAGTCAGCACAAATGTCTATTTAAGACAGCAAGTGACACTTCTTTGATGTATAACAAGTCAGCATAAATGTCTACTTAAGACAGCAAGTGACACTTCTTTCAAGTAGAACAAGTCAGCACAAACGTCTACTTAAGACAGCATTGAATATTAACCCAACACATCAGTAGTTTTGATATCACAATCACAGAGGGAGGGCATGTAGCACTTTATTTATAGATGCCTAAAAACTACTATGGTACCACAGATTTTTCATTTCCTTCTATAATCTTCTCATCTGACTCTTACTCACTTTATCATATTCTCAAATATATCACATAATTGGCTCAACAAACTCCAATAATTGCCACAAAGCAACTGCAACTACCTCAACGATACAAGAATCTAGTCATGTAAATTTTTCTCCGACAATTGTGGCATAGTATATTGTTCAGTTTAGTCCAAGCTACGGCCACCATCTTTACAGCTCCGGTTTTCTCGCCCATGTCAGTAACATGATATCACATTTTTCACAACAAATATGACCATCAAGACTCACCAATATGGAGAAAAACTCCAAGTCTACCAGGGCAAAAAAAGTCAGCTAGCAACCTTTCTAGAACTCCTACAGAAAGGCTGCAGCAACTTTTCCAGAAACCCCACAGGAACCTCAGTGCTGACCCAGAGACTTTTCAATCAGTTGCGGCTCACATCCATGGGGGATGGTGGAGCCACTGGATGTGGAGATGAAGGCAGCTGGGGCGCTGGCACAAGTGGAGGGTGATGTGGAGGGGTAGAGTTAGATGATCCTGATGTGCTAGATGAAGGGTGATGAGAGGCTGGGGTGGCCAAGAGAGCAGAACTACTTGGGGGAGGGGCGATGGGCTTCACAAATCGCTCTTGTGATGTGCGACTTCCATGTCTCTGAAACTAAAAAAAAAAAAAAAATCAATTAAAAGAAACAAAAGTAATATACAAAATTTTGATCACATTGGCAATTTTTTAAACATACTGGCAGTCTCACAGCTGGGTAGGATGGCCAAAAAATGAAACACTTTCACCTTCATTCATTCAACAGTAAATAAAAAGGCACAATACCATAACTGGAGTGCACGAATAACCCGCACACAGGAGAAAGAAACTTTGAAGAAGTTTTGGTCTAACTTGGACTATTAAATAGTCACATACAGGTCCCAGTTGGACTGAATTGGTGTCCTAAGTTTCTTCTATGTGCAGGTTGTGTATTGAACAGTAGGTCTGCCAAAAAGTGCAGATGTCACAATTCAAAGGAGCCTCCAAAGTGCAACATCTGAGGGACTGATTACCCCAGACTACCTCTCCATTTCTTTGAATCTCCAGGACTGTAGTTCATCTGTTTATTCAACTTAAGAAGACTTACTAAGCAGGTGAAAATTTTCATCAACAAAGATGAGTTGTTCATGTGTCTTACCCATCATCTATAATGTATAAAGACTTTCCTACACTAAATTTTCTCCGTTACCACCATTTTTACCTCATCATTCCACTAATCACTTCCCTCTCACACTCACCCTCCTATACTGACACACTTCTGTTGCTACCTCTAGCACTGTATTCATGAATTTACTCCATTCCTCTTTGACCTCTCATTACCTGTACAAGAGTGCCCTGCTTCACTGCGCTTCGCTTTACAGCATATCGCTAATGCAGTAGTTTACAATTATACCCATTCTTCACTGATTCAGACTTAATGCAATAAATATATTCACCACTCACTATAATTATGCTAAACATGAAAATATTTTCAGGTAACGTGTGTACTGCATATGCATGTTTTAGGCCTAGCTTTATCACTCAATTAATATATGATATTGCAAACATGTTATCAGGACCACCACCACAGGTCATGTCTCACTTTACAACAGAAGCCCAGAGCCTAACCTGCTGTATAAGTGGGGCCCTCCTGTACTCTCTCTAGCCTATCTTACTCCTGCTCTGGCTGTCACTAAATTGGCCAATTCCCACCAAAAATTAATTTGATTTTAAAGAAAAAAATGAACACACAATCATTATAATCTTTACCCAAATTTTGCCATAGAAAATACAAAATATGGCAGAGTAAACTCTCACTATCTTACTGGTGATCACTGCTTCACTATCTTACTGGTGATCACTGCTTCACTATCTTACTGGTGATCACTGCTTCACTATCTTACTGGTGATCACCGCTTCACTATCTTACTGGTGATCACTGCTTCACTATCTTACTGGTGATCACTGCTTCACTATCTTACTGGTGATCACCGCTTCACTATCTTACTGGTGATCACTGCTTCACTATCTTACTGGTGATCACTGCTTCACTATCTTACTGGTGATCACTGCTTCACTATCTTACTGGTGATCACTGCTTCACTATCTTACTGGTGATCACTGCTTCACTATCTTACTGGTGATCACTGCTTCACTATCTTAGCAGTGATGGTTGCTTCACTACACTGCTAGTCATAATCCGTCACAATACACAGCTTCATAACTTAGTATGAACTACAAATACTTTATTATGGTAAACCCAAACAATGTTATTCTTCTCTATTTTTAAAATTTTTCAAAATAAAAATATGATGAATTTCATCCATCAACTGAGAAGAAGAAAAAAGACAAACGCAATGGCTTTACGTTGATCATTTCCCTAAATGAAGGACAACCATAAGAAGAAAATACTTTCACCATCACTCGCCCTTTAGCTGTCCAACGGAAGTGCATGAATGTCACAATATAACCCTTTGAGGGTCCAGACCCCCAATCAGAAACTTGTCCACAGGGTCCAAGAATTAAAAAAAAAATTGTTATTTTTTTCTTATGAAATTGTAGAGAATCTTTTTCTGAAGATAATAATACAAAAAAGTATGAGATTTAAGGAAAATTGACGAAATTACGCCATCGCGAATTTTGTTGTGTTAGCGATATTTACGTATTGGTGATTTTGCCTACACAGTCCTATTTTAAGCCATTTAAATTGTTCCAGTCGACCAAATTCTTAGCTATTTTGTTAGTATGCCTTCCATTTTAGTGACTGTGCACAAGAAACTGCCCAATCAACTATTTCAACTACCTAATAAAGTGATCAAAAATTGGTAATCTGTCCAATTTCACACAAAATTCAAAAATATTCCAATTTCAAAATAGGGTCCAGAATAAACAATACAGGCATTCCTGGCACTAAAATAACATTTCCTCTGTTCATTAGTTACGTTCCCAGGCATTACATATGAATTCCATTTTGCTTTTTTATTTACACAAAGAATTTTTATTCACACAAAAAAATTGAAAATTTACTGTTATGCAATACTGTAATAATTGAATAAATAATATCTGTGCCTTCATGAATGCATATCAGACCCACCAGTTGACGTGGATTGGACGCATGACGTGATTTGTTTACTCTTGAACATTGGCAAAAATTGAAGATTTCCTCTACTTCAAGCTCAATTTCAATCTATTTTCTGTCCTAAACCAATCAAAATCATCTGTAATATATCTCCCATTTTATCAAATGAGACCATGAATGCAACCATAAAAACTATATGAAAATACACCGCAAATTCGCTGTTTTAAATCAAAAACACGATCGCAGTTTTTTGTCATTATTCACTGTGCTGCAGGATTTTTATATGGTACACACTTACCACAGACCCATTCTCTCATATCTAGGCCCAAATTTACCGCTTACAGCTTATATGAGTGAGCTGAGCTCATGCAGTAGAAAACGGCACAGACCCGGGCTTCAAACATGTAGAACAACAGCACAGACAATTAAGTGGTTAAAAAAAAATTCAACGAAATGGCTGTATCTTACAGAGGCAGGGTGACCTAAAAAGAAAAACAATTTTTCTTTTTAAATTTAATAATTTATAGAGAAGAAGTTACTAGACCATTGCTCCCGGCATTTTAGTCACCTCTTACGACAAGTATGGCTTATGGAAGAAGAATTCTTTTCCACTTCCCATGGAGTAATTTAAATGTAACATGTTAAAAGATTTTGAGTGAATACTAGAAGTTAATGCAAAGTCTTATCTATAACAATAACATGAAAATCATATACTTCTTTTTTACAGACCTACTGTCTCTCAGGTAGGCAAGGTGACCCAAAACAGAGGAAAACAGTTTCACCATCATTCATCCAATCCCTTAATTACAAACAAATTTCTTGGTGGAACAACAAAACTATATGACCACTTAAATGACAAATAGATTTATGACAATGACACACTGTTGTTCAATACCAACTCAGCTTTGGGTTGTTCATTACCAACTCAGCTTTGGGTTGTTCATTACCAACTCAGCTTTGGGTTGTTCATTACCAACTCAGCTTTGGGTTGTTCATTACCAACTCAGCTTTGGGTTGTTCATTACCAACTCAGCTTTGGGTTGTTCATTACCAACTCAGCTTTGGGTTGTTCATTACCAACCCCTTTAGCTTTGGGTTGTTCATTACCAACTCAGCTTTGGGTTGTTCATTACCAACTCAGCTTTGGGTTGTTCATTACCAACTCAGCTTTGGGTTGTTCATTACCAACTCAGCTTTGGGTTGTTCATTACCAACTCAGCTTTGGGTTGTTCATTACCAACTCAGCTTTGGGTTGTTCATTACCAACTCAGCTTTGGGTTGTTCATTACCAACTCAGCTTTGGGTTGTTCATTACCAACTCAGCTTTGGGTTTTTTGTAACAAAATAAATTAAGGACAAAGACCAGAATCCAGCTTGTGTTAGTCGTTCTGTTCTATACAACATTTCAAGAACAAATGAATTTCTTTTACAGAATGTTATTATACACTGATATGCTAATAATTAAGAAGAAAGCTTCAGATAGTTGGTCAGGCATACTTTTGATATACCTTTCAATTATATGCAATATTGTCAGAAGCGATTATATTATGTACTATTATTATTATACAGTGGTACCTCGAGTTTTGGCCATAAATAATTCCAGAAGGCTGTTTGAGTGCCGTTACCGAACGAATCTGTTCCCATAAGGAATAATGTAAATTAGATTAGTCCATTTCAGACCCCCAAAAATACACTTACAAAAGCACTTACAATAATACACTTACATAATTGTTCGAGTTGGGAGCTGTTCGAAACTCGAGGTATCACTGTATTATATTATTATTCACTAGGAAATGCTAAATATGGGTCATACAACGACTGGGTAATGGGAGATAATAAGGTTTGCTTTGAGGAAGGGAAGGGTAGCTCCAGTTCCTTGGAAGAAGAGCTACCCAGCAGCATCAAAGAGCTTCCCTGAAGAGTACTGCTACAAAATACTATTACAAAGCAGCAACAACAGCTAAGGCTTTGGTATTAAATGTTTGAGAGACGATGTAATAATGGTTATGAGAGACGACACTTACTGCAGGTGAGATTACAGGTGGGGGGGGAGGAGGAGGGGAGGCGGAGGGCAGGTAATTAGGCGGAGGGACAGTGGGAGGCGGGTGATGCAGGATCACCTGGCCACAGTGTGGGCAGCGACCCATGGGGCTGGGCGGAGAGAACAGATCCCGCCCACCACTGTAACCTGACAAACCTGTCAAGGAAAGAACAATAGTGAGTATTGGTTAGTGAAAACTACTATATGTCTTGAAGACTCAAAGTCACAATACCATGGCTGGAACAATGTACATCCTGTAGATTGTCACAATACCATGGCTGGAACAATGTACATCCTGTAGATTGTCACAATACCATGGCTGGAACAATGTACATCCTGTAGATTGTCACAATACCATGGCTGGAACAATGTACATCCTGTTGATTGTCACAATACCATGGCTGGAACAATGTACATCCTGTAGATTGTCACAATACCATGGCTGGAACAATGTACATCCTAAAGATTCAGTCACAATACCATGGCTGGAACAATGTACATCCTGGAGAAGAATTGTCAAGCAACATTGTGATCCATCCTGGATCATTATCAACTCGCATCGTGAAGGTCGAAGATGGATGAGAACAATGTCTATACATTTATCTCCAAGGTGTGACCTAACTAGTTGTAAACTGCACTTCCTCCTGAAGACTATAAAAGTATAAAAGGTTCCCCTAACACAGGTGACTCACGCACTTACCACCTAATTGTGTCTGTGAAAGTTGTCAATGGTCACGATGTTTTAAGTCAAACCATTAAGTCAGTCCTTCAATCTTGATGGACTGAACACATTGACTCCAGGTTGAGGGACTGATTACCTCATACTCCTCATCATCCTCTGTTATTCTCTGTATTGGACTGAAGAAGCCACTAGCTGCCAAAACTTTCCCAAATGTTGCACAAATGTCTCATTCTTCAACAAAATTGAAACCTAATCATAGGATTTTGCATGTGCCAAAACATTTTTGTTCCTTGCTAATTTTTCTAATCAAAATTACTTTAAATAACAAAAAAGGCACAATACCGTGACTGGAAAAATACACACACAACCCGCACATATAAAAAAAGAGAGGAGCTTACGACGACATTTCAGTCCGACAGGGGAGGGCACAAGAAAGTGGTGGTTTTCTTTCTTTTCTTTTTCTTTTGCCTTGTATTTGTCATCCTTTATTTTATTTTCATTTTTTCCTCCTCTGTGTTCTTGTCCTTACCCTATGCGGGCCACCAACTTCATTGCAGTGCTCCTTTCCTAGAATATGACTGACTCCACTACTACCTCCATTATTACCCCTCCACCACTTTCTTGTGCCCTCCCCTGTCTGCCTGCCTATAAATACCCCTTCTACCTGTCCATTGTGTTAGTGTGACTTTGTAAATGGTCCAAGTCGGAAGAAACGTCGTCGTAAGCTCCTCTCTTTTTTATATGTGCGGGTTGTTGTGTAAAATTACTTTAAACATAACTAAAACAATAGAGAAATCAGGTATTACATAGTAAATATTAATTTCCAGCAAGTACAAGCGACTTACATGTGTTCCAGTGAACCCATCAAGCGACTTACAACAGGGTTGTGTTCCAGTGAACCCATCCTAATTTGAAAATAGTGTAAGTCAAATATGAATATATGATAAATAAATAACTGTCACTGAATAAGTACACAAATAATTACTAACTAAATGCCAGTATTGAAAGGTAAATAAATCAATACAAGTCTATCCTTTCAATAAATGTACAGTACTGTACAGTACAAATGTGCATTGCTATCACACCATCGTAAACTTGAAATATCATAAGTGGACCATTGTAAACTGAACAGCATTTGTATTTTATAAAGAAAAGTCTTAAAGAGTAAGTGGTTCAGGCTGTATCTATTAACAGTTATGAGGAGCACTGCCCCCATAACTTAAATCTCAGAAACAGATTCCAAAGCTTAAAATAAAACATTGGGTTAATAAGAACTATTAAGAAACAGAGGAAAACAAAGCTAATGGTATATTCAATGTAAGTTTTAGTAAGATTTAACTGTTGTCTTACATGTTCATCACTCAAAAATTTAACCCTTAAACTGTCCAAACGTAGATCTATGTTTATGCACGTAGCGCTCCGACCTTGATTTTCTCCATAAGAAAGCATGTAAAAAAAATAGATCTACGTTCGGAGCACTACGCGAGCGAATGTAGATCTATGTTGGGAGAGCTTAGGGGTTAAGGCTCATAATTCTGCCAAAGGACAAAATATATAACAGGAAAATATACAGTAGAAATCCTGTATCCACAGATTCGGTTTCCAAGGTTTACTGTAGAAACCGAATCTGTGGATACAGAATTAACCCTTAATTTTGCTTAATAACGGCCCCAAAGCAAAATACAGTGGTACCTCGAGTTACGATGGTCCCCAAAATCGCCCTTTTATGTAAGTTTATTTTTTTAAATGCTTTTGTAGGTATATTTTTGGGGGTGTAAAAGGACTAGTCTATTTTACATTATTCCTTATGGGGATAAATTTGTTTGGTAATGGCACTTGAACAGCATTCTCGAACGAAAAAATATCGTAACTCGAGGTACCACTGTAGTAGTGAGGCTGACAGTTCTTCAAAGCCTAAGAGAAGCCATGAAGTGCTTCCCATCAGTGAAAAAGTGATAATTCTATACTTATTGTGCTTAATATACCAATTAAACATTATCATAGGTATGTATGTAAAAGAAAAATGACTTGTACATATACAGCAGGGCCCCACTTTATGGCATTTTGCCTTACGGCATTCCACTAATACGGACATTTCAAATTATGACCAAAACTCTCTATAAGGCTCCCCCCCACCTGACTTTCTAATATGGTCACTGTGGGTCACCCAGTTTGTTTACATTCTCCATGAGCATGACTCTCCATGAGCATGACTCTCCATTATGTCCAGAAACTTTCCAAAATTTCAAGTGTTTTAAAGTTATTTCATATTTTATATATACAGTGGACCCCCGGATTTCATACTGTTCCAAACTCGAACAATTATGTAAGTGTATTTTTGTAAGTGCTTTTGTAAGTGTATTTTTTGGGGTCTAAAAGGACTAATCTAATTTACATTATTCCTTATGGGAACAAATTCGTTCGGAAACGGCACTTGAACATAATTCTGGAACAAATTAATGACGAAATCCGGGGGTCCACTGTACTCCGATAATTATACTTATGTGTACCTGCACCTTAAAAACTTACACACTGTGCTGGCATGCAGGTACACATTAAAATCACTAGGAATGTCTTATTAGTCTTGAAGACGCCATATTAATAATGATAATAATAATAATCATCACCGAGGCGCATTAACCCGTTAACTGTCCAAATGTAGATCCACGTTTTTACCGCTAGCGCTCCCAATGTAATCTACGTTTTATTTTTCCTGCCTCCAAATTTGGCACGATTGGCTTTAGATGCCTGGTCAGCATAGAATGAGTCTTAACCCTCGGTGTGCACAGTATTAAAACAATCTGGGACCATTTAGTACCTTGTGGGAACACCAGTTGAATTGAGTGGCAGCTAGAGCAAACAGCGCAGCAAACACCAGGATTCACTGATGTCATGTCATATTAACACTCCCCTTTTAAGAGGAAAGTGATGTTGACCCCAAGTTTAGTGGCTTTGAGGTGGATGTGGTCACAAGTGGTCGCAGAAATATAAAATCCTCGATAATAACCCATGTGCAACATTTGTGCAACACCCTTTCACTTTTGGTACCACTGGTAGTGTCATTCTGCCAGAATGTTCTATAACCTATTCACTAAGTAAAAAGAAAAAATTCTGTAAGTGTAATATGTGTTCGGCAAGCTGGCTGGCCCGCTAGCTGACCAGCTGGCTGGCCGGACGGCCGGCTGTGTCTGTCTGTCTGGCTGTCTCTCAGGTACACATAAATACAATTATACATAGTGTAAATTACCTAGGATAAATAACAAAGAAAGGCACAATACTGTGACTGGAACAATACACACACCTATAAATACCCCTTCTACCTGTCTTTGTGTTAGTGTGACTTTGTAAATGATCCAAGTCGGACCGAAACATCGTCGTAAGCTCCTCTCTTTTTTATATGTGCGGGTTGTGTGTGTACGTAGGATAACCCAAAAAATCCAGACTGGCAAATAATAAATATCAGGACTCAGATGTGATGCAGTGACTACTGCATCATGTGTAATATGTGTTGGTTCACTAGTGGCTCTCTCTGAGACAAAGAGAGACAGAAAGAGACAAGCAGACAGAAACAGACAAGCAGACAGATAGACAGACAGACAGACATGTTTATGTGTAAAGTGAAAACAAATAAAGTGAAGGCAGTTTTTTTTTTTTTTCAACAAGTCGGCCGTCTCCCACCGAGGCAGGGTGACCCAAAAAGAAAATCCCCAAAAAGAAAATACTTTCATTATTCAACACTTTCACCTCACTCATACATAATCACTGTCTTTGCAGAGGCACTCAGATACTACAGTTTAGGATTAGTCCATCAAAACTGTCACTATCCCAGACCCCTCCTTTAACCCTTTCAGCGTCCAAGGGAAGTCTCCGAATCTCGTTCTCAGGGTCCATGAATTTAAAAAAAAAAAAAAAAAATATTTTTCTTATGAAATGATAGTTTTTTTCTAAATCTAATAGGCTAAAAAATACATTTTTGCGATCAATACTCACCGAGATATAGCAACATCGCCGACTGCCGGTCACCCGGTAATATTTTTTTTCTTTCTTGGACTTGTTTTCTGATCGAATTTTTTTGTTTGTTGCAAATAACTTTTATGGCCTGTGAGACCAATATAAGTGCTGTTTTTCAAATATTCACTCACTATTTATTACACAATATTCACATGAAGTTTCTTTCACTAATTTGTTTACACAATGTATTTACAAATTTTTACAATAACAAATATTAGTTATTTATATTGTTCAATCATATATATACATACATAGAGTCACTGGACATGTTTCTAGAAGTTCTGCAGCCTGTGGAAGTCTCTGAAACATGGTTCCATGCACAGTGGTGTTTCACATTCCACACACATAAAACGAGTGTCTTTGCGTTGTTGTGGGCGCTTTTTTGTATGTGCACAGACAAAACACCTCTTCTGAGCCTTTTTCTTGCAAGCAGTAGAAGGCAGTTTTGTTAAGAAGTGTTCACCACCAGGCCTCAGACGAGAGGGTAGGTGTTGATGACTTGGTGTTGGGCGTGTTTCTATTGCAGGTGTTGCTCCTTGGTACTTGAATATTATTTGTCTGATGACAGACAAACAAAATTCGCCATATGGTGGTTTGTTTGTGGTCTTCAACTTATAAATATTATAAGCATTGAGCATGGTAATGTCCAGAATGTGAAAAAAGAGTTATGTACCACTTGTAACTCTTGCGAACACAATCAGCAAACCCAATTTGCATGTCACATTTGTCCACTAATCGCATATTGAAGGTGTAGTCAATCACAGCTGCAGGTTTTAGAGTGGGTTCATCGGTCTCTACTCACCCTGCCAGTGTCTGTCATTTCGTTAGGGTGAATAGATGACAACAGTGTGACATCTCGTTTGTCATGCCACCGAAATGCCATGATGTCATTGGCAGAAAACGCTTGCACCTGACCTCTACGAGTGCCTGCATTGAACCTTGGCATATGCTTACGATTTCCACGCACTGTTCCGCACACATCTGTCAAGTTCACTCGCAAAAAATCACTGAGGGAGGGGCTTGTGTACCAGTTATCAGTATATAATATATGCCCCTTACCAAGATATGGTTCCATCATTGTTCTAACCACATCACCAGAGATACCCAATAACCTCCTGGTATCTTGCAATGTATAACTTCCAGTGTACACAATAATATCCAATACAATACCACTGGAGCAATCACAAAGCACAAACAACTTTATACCAAAGCGTTTCCTCTTGCTTGGTATATACTGCTTGAACGACAGTCTACCTTTGAACAGAATCAGTGACTCGTCAATAACAAGCTTCCTGAAGGGATAAAAATGCATATTGAATTTCTCTTTCAGATACAGAAACACATTTCTAATCTTATATAACCTGTCATTTCTGTCAGGGGTGGTTTTGTTTGAAAAGTGTAGCATCCTTAGCAGTAGCACAAATCGATTCACTGATATTATATCACTGAAACCTGGTGTTGCAATCAGGCGGTCTATCGACCAGTAAGATTTGACACTGTGCTTATAAACATGTGGCATAAGCATTATTGTGGCAAAGAAAAGATACATCTCAGCCACAGTTGTCTCTTTCCACCTGTTGAGGCGTGATGTTGGTGAAAGTATTGTGTTTGCCATGGTGTACTCGTAGTATCTGTTGCTTTCCCTGACAATAATATCCATCAGAGGTTCATCAAAGAATAATTTAAAGCATTCCAGTTCACTGGCATTGTTCCCAAGTGGACAAAATGGGCGTATTCCACATTGACTTTCATCAAACTGATGGGGACTGGGAATAAAATTGTCAGCTTCTTGCCAATCCCAGGTGCGGTCTGCTGGTGGGTACTGGATATTTACAGGTGGTTGTGGGGGTTGTGGGGGTTGGTGGGTGGGTGAGGGTTGGCTTTGTTGTAGCTGAGCTGACTCAGCGGCGTCGGTGCCAGCATGGTCCACTGCTGGTGCCTCGCGCCTGGCACCACCACCACTACCACTAACAGATGCTTGCATTTCTCATTCCAATTGCAACACTATCATTGTCATTTTCACTATCACTTCCTGTTGTACGCCCAGGGATGTACTCCGAGATGTACTCCTTCCCTTGGAACAGCATATGGCACGCTACCAGAGCGCATATACCGTCGTATATCTGACGCTCGCTGAGAATATTCCACACCACTCTCGCTACTGGAACTGTTTTGAAGAGCTTGGAGTTCATATTCACTATCATCACCATTGATCACATCAGAGTCTGGGATATGAGTAAATAAAAGTTTCCTCTTTCGTTCTGGTACAATTGAGCGTGAACAAGATGCCACAGCACAGGAGGTGGAGGGCTGAGGGTCGTCTGGGTTTTCCTCAATATTACCAGTATTATGGTCATTAGTTTCGGTCACAACTGCCTCAAAACCTTGAAACTCATCACCACTGACACTCCCATCGGTGTTAGAACTGTCACTGGGGAACAAAAGAGTCCCAATTCGCCGAAGACATGGTGAAAAATGTGTACTAACATTACGTTCCTACAATGATCCACTGGCTCCCCAATTTTTTTCCTACTGCGCACACTGACCACGCAGACCCATTCTCTCACCACTAGGCCTACCAGCCATTTCGCGCTAAATTTGAAGGCGCTAGAATTTATGCGTACTAGTACGTCAATAACCCCAGCGCGTAAGCCGTACTAGTATGTCAATAACCCTGAAAGGGTTAAAGTGCAGGCATTGTACTTCCCATTTCCAGGACTCGAGTCCAACTAAATCAATTAACTGGTTTCCCTGAATCCCTTCACAAAATGTTACCTTGCTCACACTCCAACAGCTCGTCAGGTCCCAAAAACCATTCGTCTCCATTCACTCCTATCTAACACGCTCACACATGCTTGCTGGAAGTCAAAGCCCCTCGCCCACAAAACCTCCTTTACCCCTTCCCTCCAACCTTTTCTAGGACGACCTCTACCCCGCCTTCCTTCCCCTACAGATTTATATGCTCTCCAAGTCATTCTACTTTGATCCATTCTAAATGACCAAACCACCTCAACAACCCCTCTTCAGCCCTCTGACAAATACAGTGGTACCCCGACTTACGATGGTCCCCAAACACACCCTTTTATGTAAGTTGATTTTTTTAAATGCTTTTGTAAGTGTAATTTTGGGGGTCTAAAAGGACTAGTCTATTTTACATCATTTCTTATGGAGATAAATTTGTTTGGTAATGGCACTTGAACAGCATTCTGGAATGAAAAAATATCGTAAGTCGGGGTACCACTGTACTTTTAGTAACTCCACACCTTCTCCTAATTTCCACATTCTGAATTTTCTGCATAATATTTACAACACACATTGTCCTTAGACAGGACATCTCCACTGCCTCCAGCCGCCTCCTCGTTGCAGCATTTGCAACCCATGCTTCACACCCATATAAGAGTGTTGGTACCACTATACTTTCGTACATTCCCTTCTTTGACTAAATGGATAACATTTTTTTCACTCCACAGATACCTCAATGCACCACTCACCTTTTTTTCTTCATCAATTCAATGGTTAACCTCATCCTTCATAAACCTATCCGCTGACACGTCAACTCCCAAATATCTGAAAACATTTACTTCTTCCATAATCCCTCTCTCAAATGTGATATCCAATTTTTCTTTATTTAAATCGTTTGATACCCTCATCACCTTACTCTTATCTATGTTCACTTTCAACTTTCTACCTTACACACCCTCCCAAACTCTCCACTAACCTTTCCAACTTTTCTTTAGAATCTCCCATAAGCACAGTATCATCAGCAAAATGTAACTGTGTCAACTCCCATTTGCATTTAATTCCCATAATTTA